>JBBPCX010000154.1:22657485-22679303 GCA_037974365.1 Hydrocynus forskahlii
CGTTAAGGGTAATGTATTAAACTGAGTTTAAAATGAAATTAAAGTGTTTTGGGAGCATATTTGGGGGCATATTTAGGATTCACACTATGAAAACAGGCATTTTTAGCCTTTTTTTTACCACAACACAACAATGCGGTTTTTCAATATACGCGGGTGCTCTTGGAACGTATCCCCCCTGAGAAGCAGGGGATTACTGTATACATACATACATACATACACAGATACACAGAACCAACAACTAAAAAAAAGAATCAATGACATTCTGTTAAAACACATCATCCGCTGTTCTTTGATGGTAAATGACAGAAGAGCACTGTCGGCCGTCACCATTGTTTTAAAGGCTTAACCTCAGTGAAACCACACTCCTGCAGTCAGTAGAGCCGTCTTTGAGGAAAGGCTTTGCCGTGGTGCTTTTTAGCCTCCAGCTTTTAGCCGTAACAAGCCGCTCTCACACCAGGCCCGTGTTCTTTTTGTACTTGGCAGTGTTTGGCGGAGGAGGCGAGCATCTCCCAGTTCCCGTGGCTGAGGTCCAGTGGAACGAGCGACCGAAGTTTATAGCTCTGTTTCGTCATGCTGGTCAGCTTTTTTTTTGGTCTCTTTTTTTTGCCGTCTCCACAGAGTATTACGCTACAGGCCCACTGGCACTGGCTAGTGACCACAGCAGCTATCAAAATGGCCTTGACATTTGTTTGTCCACAGATGTTAAACGGCGCTGAGGCAGCCGGCAGAGAGAGAGTGAGAGAGAGAGTATGTCTGCAGGAGGCAGCTAGAAGCTTCCAGAAGCAGAGCATAATTGGGTTTATTAATGTTTGTCCTCAACTGTCCAGCCTGCTCGTATCTTTAATTTGGACATGATTTGTATATATGGCCGACGTTTTAAATAGAACAAGATTTCATGACCACCTTAATTAGTCATCACGAGCGCCATCGTACAAAGTACAACATAAGCATGACATTAGGCATCCCGTGCATTTGAACCGTCATGTATAATTCACTGGACGTAGTAAACTGAAAGTTGGGCAAATGGGACATGATAAGTGAGTGCCCCCGTATTACTGAAGTGAATGAAAGCTCTATTATAAAACAGTGCCTATAATGATTTCCTATATGACTGATCTGGGTGCACAATCTCCTTGACAGAAACTAAACCTGTGGTAATGAAGACAAAGCTTCTTCCGCTCCCGTTCGCCTTGAGTGCAATGGATAAATTGCTTATTGTTTTCTTATAAACAGCACATACATCTTTTACCCTCACCCGTTTAACTCAAGTTCCTAGCAAACGCATTTGTTACTCCGCAACGCCAACAAAAGTGTTCCATTTATCAAAATTGCGACTGAAAAATAAGAGACTTGTACTTAGTGCAAAATTCATGAATATTTCGGGGCCTAATCCTCGGTGGGGAGCTAAAATAAGACAGCAGCATTTCACTAATCCAGTGCTAAACTAGTGCGGCTCCAATTAAAACACCTTTCAGGGAAAACTCTAGATTCAAATAACACCTTATAAGTAAACGGTTGCCTTATTATAAATCCCTACCTATGCATGAGTGATGCAAAATTTGCACTAGCCCTCCACTTGTTCCATCATCAGCCAGCCAGTGTATGGCCACAGGGCTGCTCTTCACTAGACTTCTTGGTCTTTGGACCAAACCATCGAAACTACGTCCAAACTATTGATATTGATGTCTGTAAAAACCACACACTGTCATGCCACTACTAAAGCAGGTGTTTCTAATAAAGTGGCCAGTGAGTGAAAGAACAAGGCAGGTGTTTCTAATAAAGTGGCCAGTGAGTAGAGGTATAAGACAAATGTTTCTAATAAAGTGGCCAGTGAGTAGAAGGACAAGGCAGGTGTTTCTAATAAAGTGGCCAGTGAGCAGAAATACAAAGTTGTGTTTCTAATAAAGTGGCCTGTGTGTGGAAGTACAAGGCAGGTGTTTCTAATAAAGTGGCCGGTAAATGGAAGAGTAAGGCAGGTGATTCTAATAAAGTGGCCAGTGCACAATGCACTTCTAATGTTATGCTTTCATTGTCTCAGCGGATGTTTGAAGATATGTAGGATGTCAGGAAGTAAACTGCTACTGTGGTGTTGTGGGACATCCGATACAAATGAGCTCAGAAAACTCTGCTGTAAGAGGCCAAATCCCACTTCCTATGCTATGAGCGAAACCAAACATCACAAACATTCAACTGAAACTTTCAGCTTTAGGTCAAAGAGCCTGTGGACCTCATCCGGAGCACATTACTCCATCTCCAAACCACAAATCTTCATTAATTAGTCCTTCATTAAACCGAATTCTTTATCAAAAGAACTCTAGTGAGGAGAGACTTCACTAGCATCATACTACTATTAAGTCACTTTGTAATCTTTAATTATTCGAGCCTTCGGGGGCCCCTGCTGCACCTTATGGTCCGGAGGTGGCACACTGTCACTCCCGTACTGAAAGAACATCTCTGCTCATTGAAGGCTTTCAAGGAGCAAAACAGATCACCATCAATATGCAAAGTTCACAGTGCAAAATCCATCTTTTCTCAGACATTTCCCCTCCCTTTTTCTCTTGGATAATTCTTCAGCATGGGCCCTCATCAATTATTCAGCGTCTCCTCTACATATTGAACATGTTTCCTTTTCTCCACATTAATATTTAAGGCTTCTTTCCCTCCTTAGGACATCTCATAAGGATAAATCAAAGTGACATTAAGGTTTATTGAGACAGTTTCGTTGTGAAATTAAGCCCTAATGGCATTGGAAGCGAGCACTTTTTTTAAAGGCCGCCTGTTAAATGAGGACAGAAAGGAGAACATGACAAACAGATGACTTAAAGGGCTCCAATACAACTATTTTGGAACAAGTCTGGTGTACAATTCTATACAAGAGCCTGAACCCTCATCAAATGGCATATTGATTTTAAGTGAAAGTAAGCACAGATAAGAGCGTCTGCTAAATGCCGTAAACATAAAAGTAAGTGAATGACCACAATGAAATATGGTATTTTTCTGCACAATTTCTATTTGCTTGCAGAGGCAAACATACTAAGTAAAGGGGCTCCTGATAGTCATATGTGAACACACCACACAGTATGAACAATGTGAAATTCTTCCTCTGCAATTAACCCATTCACCAAGTGAAGCAGTGGGCTGCCACCAACAAGGGGTGCCCAGGGAGCAGTATGTGGGGAGGGCGCCTTGCTCAAGGGAACCTCAAGGCCACTAGCAGTGTTGGGATTCAAACCCATAGTCTTCTGATTGCAGGGATAATGCCTTAACCACTAAGCTAGCAACTGCTTCATTTGTTAGAAAACAGAAAAAACAAACCATTTCACAAGTATTTTTCCCCAGTTTGCTCAAATCAGATGATATACCGAAGGCCGAACCTCCGCTTCCAGAGCTCCGCTGTTGTGGCCCTGCAGGAAGCTAGCAAGGCTTACTGGGTGGATCTGTTCCCGGACACAAACCTGTGCGCCATCCATGCCAAGAGAGTCACCATCATGCCTAAAGATATTCAGCTGGCCTGCCGTACCCGCGGAGAGTGCCCTTAAACTAACTGTGCTTAAGGTTCTCAATGTAGAACGCCCTCCCTGAACATCTGAGGAGAACACAAAGATTATAAACTCCTCTTAATTTAATGTATCTATTATTTATTTTAATTTCTGGATAACTTCTGTAAAGTGACCTTGAGAGTCATGAAAGGCGCCTATAAATAAAATGTATTATTACTATTATTATTAATAAACTGGTCTATAAATATACATAACTGTGCATTAAAATATAAATATAAGTGTACAAGTGGGTTCTCTGCAGAGAACATGTACGTATTTACACTTGAAATCATCAAAACATTTTTGACTGGGGGTGTTCATTCTTTTGCATACAATTATAATGTGTAACAATTACAAAAACATACTAGTCAAGACAGAGGCAATTTAGCCCATTCTGAATTCACTATTGTTGTGATGTCACAAATGTCACAATGCAATCATGTCACGGTGATTTCACAATGCATTCACGTACAGTGTGTCTCATTTCACACTGGGTGGTGGTGGCCTAGTGGGTAGGATACTTGCCTCTAGACCAAGAGGTCATGGGTTTGAATCCAACCTTCAGCATAACTCCACTGGGTTCCTGTCCAAGACCCTTAACCCCAAGCTGCTCCAGGGAGACTGTCCCCTGTAGTTAGGGGATGGAAGTCGCTTTTGATAAAAGCATCTGCTAAATGCCATAGATGCTAATATATTCAGTCCAAGACAGTTTAGATGCCCGTTACAGCTGAAACTGCCTTTTGGAAAGCAGCACAATGCAGGAAAGCCAATCACAACAGAACACTTTACAGAGAACGAATAAAATCCAATAGACATTGATTAGCATTATTCACATTATATTGCACAATTATATTGCATTATTTTGCAACTGACAACTAGCTTCCATTCACTGTTAGAAATATTAGCCTGTATGACTGAGCTATTCCTTCACAGGCACATGAAGAAAAACAGTCCAAGGGAGATAGTTAGAATACAGAGGCTGGAAATGGACTGCTTTTGATACAAAATTTCATAAGGGGAACTCAGGGTGAAATTAATAAATTAATAAATAAATGTCCTCTTTGACGCAAGTTAATACAGTGAAAGTTGTAGTGACAATGAAATGACAACATCTTAAGTTAACCCTGATGACATTTCTGGTGTTCTATAAAGGCTGAGACATGGTTAATGGGTAATAGGCAGTGGCAGGTGGGAGCTGACATGAACAAATCCATAGAAACAGAATCCATTCCTATGGACTAATCATCCTCATCAAGCTAATGTTACAAAACAAAAGAAAAATCAATGGCCATTAAGTGGCACTCAACTGAAACTGGAAGTGGACTGAGCTGAGCTGTTTTTTGGTTAATACAATGACCAAAATCAGCTATTTTTTAGAGCTGATCGCATTGGAAAAGCTCTCGGATCGATTGAGTTCAGATCAAGTCCATTCCACTCGACTCACATGCATTCGATTGAGGTCACATTGACGCAGGTGCGTCTAACTACAGCAACTCTGCATAGCTAAGTGTTTCTCTGCTCTAACGCACCTCAGTCAACTCATCAGCTCATTACCAAAACCTTCACAGATCGAGTCGGGTGTGCTGAAGCAGAGAAAAGCACCAAACCTGAGGGCCTCCACAATTCCATTCAGCAACACTACAATTAAGCAATCGATCATCTACAATGCTCTTTAAATTGAGCGGATATGCAACTTTCTTTTGAAATTTGCATTACTTTATTTTGTTAGTGACTGCACATTGTAAACGATCTGTTGCTATTCATTCATTCATCCATTCGTTCATTTATGCAGTCCAACAATTTGTAATATTTGAGATATCAACACAGAACCAACTCTGGATTGGTCAGCTTTTTTCACAAATGTTATGCTAAAATACATTTTATTGGCTGGGATTATTGGCTGGGATTTTTACGGAACAACCATTTTCCTCTCATAGGAATAAATGATTTGTGTTCCCCACTTATATCAGCCTAAAATATGGACCATGAACAACCACAGGATCCATAGCTAGAGCATGGGACCCTTTTCAATTGCTTGAGCACAGTCACTGTTGAGTGTTCTTCCAGAAATGCACTAGCTTTATTTGCTATTTCTTTTCAGCTTCAAGAAAACATACGAGCAAACATTTTGCTCACATTGTGTGCTGTTGTGTGTTCATGTATGACAAAATGGTCACTTCACTTTATTTCATTCACTTTGCTAACATAAAACAGCAGTATGTTACTGCTTCCTTTGTTTTCCTTTGCCTAAATTATGACTTGACAGTTTGCATTGCTATGGTTTGAAAACACTTTTGGCTTGAAAGTTTAAACACCTGTAAAGGCTGAGCTCTGATGAGCTCTGATCACAACAATTGTTATTGTCATATAACACCATTTTGCACACAGCTGACTGTTCAAAGTCCCGTGTCCCACTTATAGATGGAGGTGCACTTGTATATTTCAAACAATATGTAAGCCATGTAAGTCATGTTTCATGCTTCATTCATGAGTTACACTCCAAAAGTACACTCCATACATCCTTTTAAAGAGCTCAAATACTAGAAATAATAAAAGATTATGTACTTTTCACTTTTCAGTCTGTTTATGGAAATCACTTGTTTCGTGTTGCCACAAAATCACATTTACATAGATCCACCCATTCAGCATACAGAAGTTTCAATCGTTCTTCTGTAGCTTTACAAAAAGAACCCTGTCTGGCACTCAGACAGTGCTGTACAGCCAAAGCCAGTGTTCTTCCAAACAACGTAAAAAAAAGTGAAGATGTATACACACTAAAATATAGATGTAACAGTGTATGATTTACGTGTCAAGGGAACTGAATTAGAAAAGCAATTAGCTCATAGAAATGTTGCAGTAAACATTGTTAGAGTTTCAAAATATAGTCCTTAGACGGACAATACGCTGCAAAGCAGCCCATTTTGAATGGATTGTTTTGTGCTGTCCAAAGAATCAAATACATTGTCATATATTCACCAATTCAACTCACTGTTTAACTCTGCCCATTCATGTTGAAGTCTTAAGGAGCCAGTCTGCATAGCTTTTTTAAATGAGACACAATACAGCCAACTAAAGTAAAGGTCTTTTACATACACTATTCACCTAAAAGTATCAAGACATCTCTTTCAGTGAGATATTTCAGTATCTTTGGGAGCATCCTGACACAGGACTCAACAGCATAAATGCAGCTTGGATAATCTCCATAGGAAAGAGCTACCAGTGGAGTAATGGAGCTCCATCCAATCCCTTTTGGGATGGAGGGGATTTAGTAATGCAGACCTAATCATCCACAAAAAACACTGGTGGGTGAAGTGAATGACATTGATTACTTTGGTACAATGGCACCCATTAAATGGTGGGATAAGTGAACAGTCAGTTCTTGAAGTTCATGTGTTGGAAGAGTAAAAGAGCAAAAGAGCAATGGGAACCGCAGACCTGTTGTGTGTGGGGAGCGAAGGCCAGCTTGTATGGTCTGCTGCCCCAGAACAGCAGAAAGTTGCTGGCTGTGATAGAAAGCTGTCAGAACTCACAGCACATAATTCACTGGGTATGAAATTGTGTAGCCACAGAACGGTCAGAATGTTTATGCTGACCTCAGTCATTCGCTGCAAGTACCTACAATGGGCAGGTGAGCATGGACAACTGGACCTTAAAGCAATGGAAGAAGGTGGCCTGGTCAGATTATCAGTGTTTATTTATGTTTGGCACAGTGTCTTTAAAAAAATCAACAGCAAGTAAAAAAAGTGTATAGCCAATATTGTATTTAAATCAGTGTTTGAAATAAAATTGTTCTTTGGATTCCTTTCTTTCCAGCTAAGACAAACAAAGCCTAGTATAGGTGGAAATGCTGACACAGTAAGGCCAACTTGCCCAAAGTAAATGTGGCAGTAGATTCAATTTCTTATTGGATAGCAGAGGCAGTTTTTTCCTCAGGAGTGATGGTAAATTAATCTGGATAAAGAACGGAGAGTGAAGCAATCTGGTAGAGTGCCGCTGAATGACGCAAAGTCACCGTCCACCACTCTGATCCAGTATTCATGGCTGAATACAAACAGGAGATCCTTTTAACCTGCAACAGGGGTGTGAAAGTCTGAATGTTCAGATCTCATGTTTACAAAGGTTCACTGGATAGCAAAGGTTGACTGCATGGGAAGGTGGGTAGTAAGGACTTACATTCACTGTGCACTTATATTTCTGCATACTTTACACTTGTATATGTGTATTTGCAAAATAATACTTGACTGCTCTAATGGGAAATAAATGGAATTCTAGTCCAAAAGCGAAAAGAATAGCTCTTGACGAACTTATGCTCATAGATGCTGGTTGTACTAAACAGTTGTGTGAGTATCTGAGGAGTATCTGTTGGTTTTTGGTATTTGTGGCCTGGTGGTTAGGGAGATCAAAAGGTTGTGGGACGAAATCCCAGGACTGCTAGTGACACCACTGAGGTACCCTTGAGCAAGGTACCATCCCCACAGACTGCTCCCCAGGTGCCCCTCACTGGTGGCAGCCCCTGTTTCACTTGGTGAATGAGTTAAATGCAGAGAAAGAATTTTACACTGTTCACACTGTGTGCTATGGTATGTTCACGCGTGACTATAAGGGGCCACTTTACTTTACTTAAAAATATTTCTACTGGTGTAGTTGTTCAGTGTTTTTCTGATTGTCTATGCAAATGCCTCACTGATGTCATTTGAGCACCCTAAGTTTGCGCTCTAAAGTAAAAAAACCCTTAAATATGGTAAAAATTTGCACAGTCCTTATTTAATGCTTTTTGGACCAGTATGTTGAATTCAGAAAATACAGCAAAAGTGTGTCCACCATGGAGGATGTGTAGGTATTTTCACTTGGAGAATAAACAGTGTTTTAACAAAATTTATTTTTGTTGTACCCACACAAAACCATCTATGACTGATATAAGAGCCATTAGTACATTAGTAATTTAGGTTCAGTTTCCAACCTTAGTTAAAGGAAGATTTTAAAGAGTAAAACTCTCACAGCCAAACTCTCAATGCTTCTGGAATTAACACATTGGGAGAATTTGCAAAAGTAAAATGCATTATGAAAAAAAATTAAATGAAATCAAATTTAAATTAAAAATAAAATGTTTTAATAGACTACGCTAAATTCAATGGGAAACTGAAAATGTTATCAATGATTATCAAACATTATTGATGGATTTTAGAATGGTTTGAATGAGTTCTTTAAAATCAAGCAATTTTATTTGAATAATTAATAGCTCAGATCCTAAACAGGGACGTAAGAAGTACAGCACCCTATATTGCAAACAACTTGAGAAGATGCAGCTCTTCATTATTTACAGAATGACAGGCTGCAATTAGGCTACATCAAACTGACCATAAATCTACTCTGAAGAATGTGTGTGATTCATTCATTTCATACTTTTATAGTGCAATGGAAAACTAACAGTTCGATAATGTTCCTTGCATGAGATGAGCCAACTGAATCTGTTCCATTGTACAAGGATGGATAATACATTCGTAGTGGTCCACACTCAAGTTCTTTTCATTTGGCACCCTAATTTGTTCAACACATTTAAAGTTCCCTCAGTAGAGAAGAATTGCAACCACCTTATTACACCATCAAGCAAGATACACATGTGCAGCGGATATTGGTCTGCACGTAATTGTGCATATGACTCAATTCTTTATGTATTTTACTCAAAGCGAGTGACCCATGAGGCATGAGGGATGTGCACCTCTCGTACAACAAGCATAGTCCAACCCATGACCACTCTCTGACCGCCATGCTGCCTCTGCAAATTACAAGGTGTATATGCAACACTTTCAAGATTGCATCATATGCAACCACACTAGATTTCAAGGTTCGAGATAAAGAGACAAATAAACAAATAGGCACTCAACTATGCATCACGGTAAGCAGTACTGAACCTAACTGTTCTGATGATCAGGTCAGTGCCTAAAATGGGCATAGAATTGTATGATCACTGTATGATCAATTGCACACAGTTGATCATACCACTGAATGGCACACTAAATCCACATCTGTGGATCCACAAGTTCTCACAAGTCAACAGGAACAGCACGACTAGGCTCAGAGCAGCAGAAAGCAAAAGCTATAAGGACTTACGTGTCTTGCGGCTGATGTGGGTCCGAGCTGGGGTGGTGATGGGCCTTTCAGTGGATGGCTGCTCCTGGGTCCACGTTTGGGTGGAGTCATTGAGGACAGTGGGGTTGGACGGAGATGGGCTGGAGGTCGATGTCCGGCCATTGGAGCTGGAGGTGAAGGCCGTGGTGGTCGTGGTGGTGAAGGTGGGGCCACGTGTCCCGAAGCGCTGGGTGGTGCTTTTCTGGGTCACCTGACTGCCCGATGCACCGCTGCCCCTTTGGGATGTGTTCGGAGGTGTCCCAACCCGAGTTTTGCCACGCACTGAAGTGGTGAAACCAGGGCTGATGGAACTGACTGGCCCACTGGTTGTCGTAGTAGTCGTGGTGGTGGTTGTGTCAGATCCCTTGGGGAAAGCACTGGGCTTGGACAAGAAGATGGGATCCTGCCCTATACCCTTGGCGTCCACCAGATCGGTGGGCACGTAATCCCTCACAGAGCCCACCACGATCCACTTGAGCAACATGAGGCTCAAGCCCAGGCCAATGAAGCCAATCAGAAGAGGCACTGCACACAGCCAGGTCTGCTGCCGGGGCCAGAAGGCACACCGCAACGTTCCGGCATGCTCGGGGGCCTGGGCCTGCTGCTGCCGGCTGCTCGAGACCCCAGTACCCTCGGGCTCCTCCAGGATCACCACCCCCGAGCTGGTGGTCACTGCTCCGGAACTTTCACTCATGACCCTCTGAGGGTCAACCCCTGACCCGGGAGATCAGCAGGCACGGGAAGCTCCAGACACCAAACATTGGGGTGTGACAAGAAGAAAAAGAAAGCAATCCTACAATGGCCACACACTCAGACAAGTACACACAGACACTCTTTAACCCCTTAAACTCAAGGTTTTGTACGCTGTAGCCACTAAGAATTATTCAAAACTCTGTACACAGTTATGAAAGTGAGGAACGTAATCTGTACCCACCGATGGTTCCTTAGTTTAGGGGGTTAAAGCACAGGTGCAGGATGACACAAACATACACACATACTCAGACACACACACACACACACACACACACGTACACACACCCAGTAGAATTCCGGAGGTAGGAAAAAAGCAGGGCTTTGCAGAATCCGACACGGGATGATCCTCTAGTCCAGTTCCAGAAGACGCAAGCTAGTTGCAGGTCCAAGGGAGAAGCGGGTGAGAGGCAGGGAAATAAGCAAGATGCTGAACGGAGGCAAAAATGCAGAAAGCAGGGCGTATGAGTGTGCACAGAGGTTCTCAGCAGCTCCCAATGCAGTAGCAACACCCCTCTATTAGTGCCCCTCAGATCCCTCTTTCGGAACAGATGGCGCCACCAGTGAAAAAAAACATACCTCCAATTTCACGCCTTTTTAGAGCTTTCATAGTTTTCTTTAGAAGCAGGGGGTTGTCAGAATCCTCCTATTTCCAATGTCTCACTGGTCGTGTGTCTCCAGTCTCGACCAGCGTCTCTCCTTAGCCCTCGCTGACTCAGCTCCGCATGTCCCAAAGATCTGCGATGCCTAGCGTCCCCCTGCCAGGGCAGGACCTCCTACAAATAAGCGCACCATCCATATGGGGTGGGGTGGTGGTTTAGGGGGGCCAGAAAGATACTCAAGCTGTACCAGCCCTGTTTCTGTGGAGGCAAAAGCCAAATATCCAGCAGCAGAGGAAACAATGGTAGCTATGGCAAGGTTGTAAAAGGCAGTATTGTGTCCAGAATCCTCCGGGATGAGGAGATAAAATCCATTCTCCCGCTCAAGCAGCTTCTAGTGCTCCCTTTCCGTCAGTCGTCGATGCAGCACAGAGCAAAGAGCGTGCTGCTACATTCCGCCACTGCGAGAAAGAGAGAGAGAGAGAGAGAGAGGGAAAGAGAGAGAGGGAGAGGGAGAGAGAAAGAGGGACAGAGACAGAGAGAGAAAAAGAGCAAGCGAGAGAGAGAGAGAGAGAGAAAGTCAGGGAGGGGGAGGGAGAGCGCTGGAGACAGGAGGCAGAAAAGAGAGATAGAAAGGACAGACAGAGAGAGAGAGAGAGAGAGAGAGGAAAATTGAATATCTCAGGTCTCAGCTCCACATTCCATCTCTCTCCATTGCAGCTGCTGTCCAGTCCTGAATTCAAGAGTCCCTAATTACATGTCTTTTATTTGTTTGTTTTCTTGTTTCTGTCTTTCTCTGTCCCAGGACCAGCCGTTCTCTCCTGGGGGGCTGCCCTGATGCTCCAACAACCCAGCACTGGACACTCCAGCCTGACAAGCACAGACGCTGCTGCCAATGTTGATGCCGCTGCTGCTGCGACTGCCGCTGATGCTGTGAGAATGACAGAGAGAGGGGGAGAGAGGGAGAGAGAGAGTGAGAGAGAGTAGCAGTGGAGGATCAGAGAGAGAGCGAGGGAGGGAGGGAGCGAGCAAGCGAGCGTGTGAGAGAGTGAGAAAGGGGATGAGTGAGAAAGAGAGAGAGAGAGAGAGAGAGAGAGAGAGAGAGAGAGGAATAGAAGCAGCGGAGGATCAGAGTAAGACTGGGGGGTGGGACTTCACCTGCTTTGTACCTGCTCAGGGAATATTCTCCACCACATCAGGGCAGAGAGAGGGAATAGAGACAGCATGAGATAGAAAAAGAGAGAGAGAGTAAATGAGTGAGAGAGAGAGCGAGAGAGAGTGAGAGAGAGAAAGAAAGATCATGAATGCACAGAGGCAAACATTTAGGGGGGAGATAAGGAGTACTGTTAGTAGGCATTTGCAGGAGAAATTCAGAAAGAGAGAGAGAGAGAGAGAGAGACAGAGAGAGAGAGAGAGAGAGAGAGAGAGAGAGAGAGACAGAGACAGAGACAGAGAGACAAAGAGAGGAAGCGAGAGAGAGTCTGACTGACTGAGCCGTGCCAGTGTTCTGCAGCATTAACAGACAGAGAGATTACTGAGTGCTGTAAACAGCCTGATTCTCAGCCTCTCTCTCTTGTCTGGGCTGTCAATCACTCACTCAGCCCCACCCCTCACTCACCAACCGGGAGAAAAGAGGGATGAGAGAGGTACTATAAGGGGAAGGCAATGAAGGTAGGTGCAATTGCATTGCGGTTATATTATTTGTTGGTAATATTTTTTAAACCCCATAAAAGGTTACATATCCACCAGTGTTAGTTTCAGGAAAATTATCATCTATGTATTCATCAAAACACAGAAAATCCTCTAGAAGTTCAGGATGCTTGCAATGATTTTTTTTGTTGCTCATAAAAAAATAAAAAAAAACAGAAATTTGGAAATTTAATTTGTTGGTTTCTTTTTGTAACTGGTTGACACAAAGTAGTGTTAATACAGCAATATAATTGGCCATGCAATGCGTAACTGCACTGAAAAATAGTATAGCAAATAGAATAGACTTTTCCAAAAGAAACTTTACAGCAATATCATAATTGAGGTAATGATCAACAAACTATATATATATATATATATATTAAATACACTTATCATTAGCACAGTTATCATCTGGTTCATTAATTCATTCTGTCTTTCATCTGTTCATTCATTCATTTATTCACTCGTTCAAATGACTATTTAAATGACTGAAGGCTTGGATCACTGACCCAGTAAAGCACACATGACTGGTTGGCATTGGTATTAAACAGTCTTGCTATATTTAAATTTTCCCTCATCATTCAGTGAGTCTTCTTTTTTCCTTTGACCTCCTCCACAAATTGCCCGACTGCTGTTTCTTACCCAAGCAATAAATCATGGAGAAGATTCTGCATTTGTTTTCCACTCAAAGCTTTAGATAAAAACTAACCTCCACAAAGCCTCTGTATCAAGACTCCCAGAATAATATTTATCTCATCCAAATGTGTACATGATCATACAAGCTCTATTTGAAAGTAAAATTTAATCTAAGGGGCTTTACATTTGTTTCAAAGCTGGATAATCAGAGGAGGCCCTGCATGGCTGGAAAAATCTCCGCACTGCCAAAATGAGCACACTGCCAGATTTCACTGCTCACTGTGAGAGCTGAGCCTATACACTCCCAATCCTAGATCCTAATCCTAAACGACATTCATAACATGCAACTCCATGTTTGGGAAACATGCAATTTCATGATGCAACTTTTTGACATCACAAAAGAGTAACTCTCAACCACTGGACACAGCCACTAAAGGCTTTCTTCATGCCAAGGAATGTCATAATACCTTTGTGGTAAGGCTTGTTTAACATATCCTTTTTGACTTGCCTTCCCCTTATAAGGGAATTCTGAATGATTAATGATGAGCGGAGCCATAGATTATTCTAAATGGACAAGAAAGCTGTAGAATACTAAGAATGAAACTGTAATCTTGAGGAAGATAAGATGATATAACATCAACAAGCCTCTTCAGCAAAACACATGCACAGACACACACAGACACACACAGACACACACAGACACACACACAAACACACACACACACATATTAACATGTGACTGCTGTCCTGAGAACCATCCAACATCCAAAAAAGGGTGGTTCCCTTGTGGTTCTGTATATATAGATATATATTAAGAGACCACTGCCACTCTATAAACATGACAACCATTCCATGCCAGTGTCTGTAAAATTCCTACACAAGCACCTCATTCTGCTTTATGAGGTACTGATTAGTGATCACCTGAATCAAATCTTATTTAATGAGGAACAGTATAAAAAACATTGCTGTAATCAACACTCTCCTCTTGCAATGTGACCAGTTGTATGGCAAAACACTACCAGAAGAACGTCAAAGGTAATTATTGCCATTTTGTGTAGATAAGAGATTTGTTTTCTTTGAATTATTCTTTAAAGTTCGGTAAACACTGCATAATTTCTCTTATTTGTGTATTGTCATTTACTTTAAAATGATGGTTTAAAGAACAGTAGTTTTATTTGGAAATTAGAAAATTTGGAAATATTGTCAGCAGTTCTTAAAAACTAAGTCAAAGCTGTTCAGTTCAATATTTGATAAAGATAAAACCTGAGAAACAGAACATTTTTGCAGTGGTCTCCTATTTTTTTTTCCCAAATCAGTTCTAACCTGTCATGCCTCCAGAAGACTTCTGAAGTCCTGTGTGGCAGGTTGATTAACCCCCTGAAAGAGACCATGGCCATTAAGCAATATCATTGCCATGAAGGGGGTGCACTTGGTCTTCAACAGAGTTCAGGCAGGTCAAAGTAACACGCACATAAATGCCAGAACACAAGATTTCCCAGCAGAACATTATTCCAAGTGTCACAGGTTCTGCTGGCTTGCCTTCTCTCTACAATGCATCCTTGTGTCATCCCCACAGGTAAATGATGCACATATTCTTGGGCCACCCACATGGTAAAGAAACTATGATTCATCAGACCAGGCCACCTTCTATCATAGCTGCATGGTCCAGTTTTAATGCTCACAAGCCCATTATAGGATTTTCTATTCTTTTAATAATTGCTTTCTTATTTATTTATGTGTTGGGTTTTAATTTCTGTAGTAATCTACCTACAGATATAGGTTAGGTTAAAAATACTCCTTTAATATGGTGATTTTAAGTCTTATCTGAAATACAACAGGGTTGGCCCATTGCTTGGTGATGAGACTGTATTTGGCAGTCCGTGCATGGCTGGAAGTGAGGATTTACTCATCAGTCATGTATCTAACCTAATGTCCCTCATTAATGACTGACATAGCAGAGTGTATTTGTACCTGTCTGATTTAGGACCCATCAAACTGCCAGCTCACATCAACTCAGTGATTAGACTAGCGCTGTGCCATGGGGCTCCTCCACTATCACGCAAATTCACTCACACACACACACACACACACTCTTACACACAGATCAAGATGATTTCAGGTCAGGACTGAGGGCAGTACCTTTACTCATGCCAACCCAAATTTAGCATAATTTAGTTAAACTATATTGACAAAGTCATATACTGAATTTCTGTGATTTAAATATGAACATCATTCAATACTTAACACTTAAATCTAAAAATGAATGCCTGGGCAAATCTTTATATATGCATGGTAACTTGAAGAACAAATAAACTGTTAACATGATTTATATGCTCTGATTTAGCACAAACTCACTAATAAAGCCTCACTAATTAAACCACTTATTAACACACATTTTCAATGGATAAGACAAGACAAAGTTCACACTTTTACTGAAGCAAAACGTCAAAAACACACCAAACACACCACTTCATGAACTTGTAAAAGTCATCAAAATTCACTACGGTCTACGTATCCAGTCTAGGATTTTTTCTCAGAGCTGTCTCAGTCTATGCTCTCCTTGAGAATGTACTGCTATATAACTGTGTGGAGCCACATCACGCTCCTCACATTTCTCAAGAGTCTCTGACCGCCTCAGTGCTACATACGAAGAACATTTGTAACATTTTAGTGATCTTCAACATCTACATTTATGAATAAAATTTATTCCATGCACTTTTCTGTGACTCAAATGTCATAAAAAACTTTAATTATTAGGTATACATTACTAAAGCAATTTTTAATTAAAATTTCCCTTGAGAATTTTACTAGGATCTATATGTGCTTAACACCATTCATTCTTAGGCTCTCCTGACGCAGTAAACCCATGCCTGTGTCTATGTGAGTCAGTTCACATATTGTTAGCACATACACACATATATGCGTGCACATACACATACACACACACACACACACACACACACACACACAAAAAACTACATTTTGAGAGCGAGAAAAACTACATTTTGTTATTGTGTTATTGTTCAACTATCCAGTGTTGAGCAGAAGATGCTTTTCTTCTCAAAGTTTCTTGCTTTTGCCCCTTTGCCATTGTTGCCCTTGGCCTGCCCACTAAGGGCTCAAACTGAAAACAGCTGTGTGACACAAATGCATTGAATTGAAATGAATTACAATAATAACTAACAATAGCTGTCAAAATGTTTACCTTCATATTTTCACCTTCTGCCTTCTGGTGCACACAAATTTATAGTAATTGTGGTTTTCATGTTATAAGTCACAGGGTCACTCCACCTTTTGAATGTTCGAGACTCCTACATAAAGTAAAGTGGCCTGTAGAGTCATGCGTGAACACAGCACAGCACAGCACACAGTGTGAAATTCTTTCTCTGCATTTAACCCATTCACCAAGTGAAGCAGTCAGCAGCCACCAATCGGGGGCGCCTGGGGAGCAGTGTGTGGGGATGGTATCTTACGCAAGGGTACCACAGTGTTGCCACTAGCAGTCCTGGGATTCGAACCTACAACCTTCTGACCACTAGGCCTCTTGGTTAGAGAGTATGTTTAAAAGTAAAGTGCTGAAAAGTAAAGTAAAATAAGACAGTACAGTTTTCTATTCAAACAACCTATGATAAGCGCTGCCGGCTTTTACCGACTGCAAGGTGTACTTTGTTAAATGCTTGTGCACCTTCTTTCTCATCTATGTATGTCTAATTAGGGTTGCCATGTGTGTGGTTTTGGACCAGAGAGTCTGGTTTTTAGCTTTGTAGTTCAGTGCCCAGTTTGTACGGCCAAGCAGAGGGCAAATCAAACATTTTGTTGAAGAAGATAAAATGCTGTTTTAGCCATGACTAACCCAGCAAGTGTGTTTCACTAATCGAACACACCAATCTGTGTTAAATCAGAGATCTGTGTGTGAAGTAGTAGCAAAATGTAAGTGTTAGGTGTTTTAACACATAGAAAGTCAGTGAGGCACTCCCAAATTTGTTTCTTAACCAACTCAGACTTGAATATACAAACAGTCTATCACACTTTCAAGGCATACAGTAGATTATGTGGTACAGCATCAGCATATTGTTTGTGTTTCGGTTGTTTAATAAATTTATACTTGTATCTATTTTTTTACCCAAGATATCCCATGAAGTAAAAGACTGACAGTTAGGAGCATTTTGTTTTAATAAACATAGTGATATTGACAAGCATCTACAATATATGTTTATTGCTTGGGCAAGAAACAGCAGATGGGAAAATTTCCAAGTGGCTGAACAGTTTTATATGAAACTAATTAAGTAAATCATGAAGTCAGGTATAACACTGTTGCGATGCTGCAGCTGTGAATAGTTCTGGTCAGAAGGAGAATAATAGTTCAATATATTTGTTTAAATGTAATGATAGTTTTTGTAAGTTTTGCAGTGTAATGGTACTCTCCTAATATAACACACCCTTCATGCTAGTAATCTGTACAAAACACTTATCAAATGATGAGTCAGGTAGTACGAGTTCCCTGCTCAAATCTGTTATGGAACTGGATTAAAAAAAAAACCCTAATCTTTTTTTATCTCCTATAATTACAGTCGATTGTTTATTTAAAAGAATTCTAAAAAAAAAGCAATGTCCAGATTACGGGGTCTTTAAAAGCAGATAAGTCTCCTTTTTTCTTGTACACATTGATTTATCCATGCTCTTTCACAGTGAATCTGGCAGTTGAAAAACACAAAAACACATCTGCCATCCAGCCAGGCAGAAAATCGGGCTGGATCTAGAGCAGCCAGGAACCACAGAGAACATTCACTTCCGTGAAAGGTCAGCCAGGGTCATTTGTCAGAATCACTTTGGTTCTCAAGGCTTCAAATACATGCTTAGCAATAAAGCGTTTTCAGGACATGACACAAAGAATCAGGGCGTTGCATTCACAGGTCTTTGCTCACTTACCGTATTCAAGTCTTCCAGGCTACTGACCAAGCTGTCTAATCAGATTTATTATATAAAAGGTTTAAATAAACATGCTAATTCTACTTTGGCAGTATGGCCGAAGGCTGTGGGTTATATCTGAGTCAACACTCCAACTTTCAAACTACCTTTGGACCCAAAAAATGTGCAGATGTGCTAGTTTTATCATTTAATTATTATATCAAGTCATTACTTAGGCAAAAACCTGCCATTCACATGAAGGACGTCTGAAGATGTTTATCCAACTGCTTCAGTTTTGGAAAGTTTGGATTCAAATGATTATAATTAAAATCTAATTCAAATAATACATTTTAAGAATAAAATCTATTTAAAGCTGACCTAAAATATACCCAAATGTAGCTGTTTTATGTTATAGCATTATTGGAGTATTAGAGTATTTATAAATATTTTTCTTAATTAATTTAAAAGACACATCAAGAACCCCAGAACTCTTAAAAAAGAGTGGTGAGTTGTCTCTTGAGTGTTGACGGGCAAATTTTCTTTGGCACTGAGATCAAGATAGCAAAATACACAGAAGACAGAAAGTGGTGGTGTCTGTCGATGTCTCTCAAACACACTCGTCTTTTCATATTGCAGGAAAGGCTGTCTGGATGGGTGTAGGTGGGTGTTGGAGTAGAGGCAATCCAACAGGGAACAAATGAGATCAGGTTAGGGATGACACATCTCATTGTAAAGGTAAAAGATTTGAACGATCCGTGATGCCTTAAAAAGGTCATCCATCCAGCAGCGTGACATCTTCACCAATGGGAAGACAAAAGATCCTGCAGGTCACTGGAGGAGTGACACACACACACACACACACACACACCAGCATCATTTCAACTACCAGCAGATTCCACTTATGCTAAAGTGGCTACGGAGGCTATTTAAGGATAACAGCTTACAAATAGAAAAAACAACAACTTACAAATGCAACAGAATAATAAAAAAAATATGAAAAAGAACCAACCTGACTTTCAGTGAATGGATATAGATAGGTCACACTATAAACTATCACTCCAATCATTGCCACAAAAATACACCACCAGAACTCCTCCCAGCTTGCTCAAACTGCACTTAGCTATTCATTAAGGTGGAGTAGATTTGTAGATGTGGTTTAGGGCGCAGTATGATTTTCTGTGTGCCATAAAAATAAACAAAACCTCACCGCTACAGGCTGTCATTTCAGACAACACCAGGGTATTCACAAAGCAGCCATAAATGACAGCCCTAAGGCACAACCTTAATGAACATCTGGATGTGGTTTGAGCAGGCTGAGAGGTGGTTTGGTCTACATGGATGACCAGTGCCAGTAATGTAAGATTCATAGTTGCAGTTCTAAAAAACCCTAATTATTTGCCTCTACATATGGGGAAAGTGAGAAAAACGGTTTAAATTGATCAAATAAATATTATCAAATAATCTCCCCAAATTTGACCTCTTTGTCATATTCTGAGAGACTCCGTACTTCTTGCTCTGTACTTCTTTGTCATCCTGTAAAAACGTGCAACAGAACAGAAGAAGACTCAGAGCTTTTGAGATTTGACATGATGAAATATAATACCTGTTTATCTGAACTACAGCTATGTTGCATTATTTCATTCAAAGTATGAGAGTTAAATAAAACCAGCTGAACTGCTTGATCCTACATGAAACAATGTTTTTAGATTCACTCTTTAGATCTAGAGACAATTGTTCCGTATGCTAAGTGCACACACACAAACACACACGTGTACACACAAACACACACAGGCAATCATGACTCACCAGCTCAGATATGTGGGTGGACAGAATAAAGATGGATGGATAGTGCAGACAAGGTCAGATGTCAAAATCCATCTGCAACTCCATTTTGCAAGTCATGGACATTACATTTACCTGCTGCATTCAGCATGACACGCATCTTGAACAGTCCTCTTAAACCTGGATTATGTTTAGCTGGAGAATATCTGTAATTTAAGGGATTATTGAGTCGATCCATTATTTTATGAAAATGCTGGAGTGTGTAGTTTCTACAGTCCTACAGTGATAACTGTGCAATAATTTTAATCCAGTATGAATCAGTTTTTTCAGTCATGAGGTGTTGTGTTCATCTTGCTCTGGGTCCCACTTGGGGTCGGACATATAGGGCTGGATAGCACCTCTGTTTTACGTGTGTTAAAGACACAGCATTAGCAGGGGATGGGTGGGGCGTGGCCAGCAACAGCTTATTTGCATAAAAGTGACAGAGCCCTTAAATGGCACATTTTGAAAGGGACTGAAGCTGTGAAGAATAAAGCTGGTGAGATCTCGTTATGTGAGAGTGATTTTGTGCAAAGAACTTCATGAACATGTTTTGCATTGCCCATAGACCTATTATAGCGAAAGTGAGTTTGGCATAATATGTCCTCTTTAAGCTTCAAAACATGTTTAAAAAGTGCATTAACATCATTATATGTCTAGAAGAACATAGCCTTGTTACATTGTTACTCGTTATATCAATGTCATTATGTGCCTTGTTAGTGTGTTACTGCACTGTTACTTAGGCAGCTTAATATAAATGTAGACTTTCATTCAAGCAATGATTTCATTGTTTCTTTTAGTGTTTGATTCATTTTGCATGGGTTGGATTCAAATTCAGGTTGTCAATGCATGATGAATTTCTGAGAATCATGGAAAATGTCCGCAAATGTGACCACATTTAAAATGGACTGATGGAGCCACCTTCTAAACATTCATTCCAGTTTGTAAGTAGAGAAAACATGTTATATTTTTAATTTGATGGAGTTATTGTTGGGAAGAAAAACTTTCCTGTTTCTGAATTTCATGAGCACAAAATATCTAAGACTAAAAGCCTCTAGTAAAAGTTCATGCACCTCATCAGAAGAGTTTGTGATACATGAAGGGGACGCTTTCTGGGACAGCAGAAGTGAATGGCACGTGAAGGAGGCTCCATATATATCGCTCCATATATAAAGCATCGTAGCTCATCCAATATAGATGTGAGTATCCGGAATGAAATTTGACCTTTATTATTATTTCAGACAGGACATTCATATCCAATCTGCTGAGTGCAGGACTACAAAATTGTTCATGTCTAATTAACTGGGCCACTGCCTAGTTACTGGCCAATTACAACCACTCAAAACACTCATTTCATGATTTATCTTTTTGTATAAATTTTAAGTGAATCTAAATCTCCTTTTCATGTTATTCAAGAAGAGCCTCTTCATTTGGAATCACTCACAAAGAGTTCTCCACATGGAGCACTTCACCATCAAAAAAGTCTTAAACATGCTGCTTCATGAATAAGACTGCAGCTCCTTTTTATGCATTTCCATGCTATTCAAATTGTGCTGCAATTTGTTTTTCCTTCTGTCATTTTGTATGAGTTACATGTGGATAAGTGTGTCATACTGATGTGTTTTGAAGAAATATTTTCTTTTCACATTCTGTTCTATGAGGAGGTTTAGTGAGTGTAGGTTTAAGAGGTTTAAAGCCCTTGAGCCTCGGGCTCTCTCCATCCAGTACTTCTGTGACACATACTTTA
>JBBPCX010000154.1:22679403-22696796 GCA_037974365.1 Hydrocynus forskahlii
CTCGGAGTGTCCCGTCGCGTGTGTCTTTGTGTTTTGAGCCGGGGTCTTTGCATTGTGTCTCGTTCTGTGTCTGTGTTTATATTAAAAACCCCTGTTTTCTCTGATCTGCTGTGTGCGTCCTCCCTCTCCCCCCCTCGCCTTTGACATCCCTTTAAGCGTTCCTCACCTTAAATATGATTGTGTTTTACAAATTTGTTCACAGGCGCTAGCATTAGTTAGTAATAATAAAAATGGTTATTGTCACTACTGTTACCTTTAAATATTATATTATAATTATAATATGTATTGTCATGTATATTTGTTAATTAAATATCTTTTAAGTTATGCTATATGTTATTAATCATAAGTAAAACAAAACTGACATTTTTTCTTTTGTAATGTCTAGTCATTGCTTGTAAACATCAGCTGATTTTACTATTTGCATTTTAAAATATATTATAATAAACACTTTACCCTGCTATAATTCACTGGCAACCATGTCATAGATGTGATATGCTGTCATGACTTGTTATGACACAATGTGCACATAAATGTAAGTGTTATATTGTTATGACAGATAATGAAAAATCTAATGTCACTTTAAATTATCATGTAACACAAACTGTCTTGACATCAGGGACGTCCACAGGAATTTTAGGGCGCCACTGCTCTGACCTGAAAAAAGGCACCCCCTCCCCTGAAAAAAAAAAGTTATCACACAGACTGTATGGAGAACTGAAAAATATATTTCTTCATTATTAAGTCTTTATTAATATACCTTGCTCCAAACTTACTCAAAGCTTTAAAGGAGAATCCTCCAATTGGCGTGGATGCATGCAAAGGGAAACAGACCGACTGAGCTTTCAGAAACTAGCTACACTCGCTTTGCCTAGAAGTTTATCAAGTGGAAGTGAATAGCTTGATGGCAGTAACTAAAGTAACTAATCTCAAATTGAGTCTGTAACGTTAACATTACTGTCATACGCATTTCTCTCTACCTAGCGTTTCGGGTGGTGTTTTTAAAACGTGCACACAGTTTGCCACCGTTCAGTAGGTGTGCAGTGCAGGGGTATGAGAATTAAAAAGTATTTTCCTGAAGATGACTTTCGTATCTTTTTTTCCTATTTGCATGGCGAAAGCTTGCGACAATTTATATATTTTTTTTTATCCCTAGGGGCAGCTTGAGTCAAATAGGGCAGGCGGGCAGTTGCCCGGGCAACCTTAGCCCTGCCCTGTGCACGTCCCTGCTTTACATAAAATGTAGTATCTGTTATGACAATTATTAGCAATGATAACTGATACTGTTGTATTTATGGAATACAGCAAACCCCCACTTTAACGCGGATCAGCAGTCGCGGTTTCAGTCCAACGTGGATTTTTTCTGAGAACCGAACTAATAATTGTTTGCTGAAACCCCTGCACTGACGCGGAAACTGCAGATATCCTGCGCTTTTTTTTTTACTTTTGTGCCGTCCGGGCCTCGTCCGCCACGCCCCCTCAGCCTCGTGCTGGGTGCTAAACTATTAAGAGAAATATAATTTACTAATTTTGTAGCATAAATATTAATGTAAATTCAGCTACATTTCCATATAAAATACAACACCATCTAGGATTGGTGAAATACCACTGTACTCAGAGGCGGGAGGTTTGAAAGTAGCCAATCTGAGAACGCTATTTATTTCTCCTTGCCGCTGATTGGCTGCTGCCCTTTGACGTATCCCTCGCCATATTTAGGGTTTACACTATAACAATAGGCATTTTTAGGCATTTTTTTTAACCACATCACAACAATGTGGTGTTTCACTATACAGGGGTGCTCTTGGAACGTAACCCCCGCGATATGCGGGGGTTTACTGTACACAGTTATGCTATAGCTTTATCTTAAATAGTCTCCTATATACAGCTCTGGAAAAAAACAAAGGGACCACTGCATTTTATTTTGAAATCAGCATCTCAGAGTATGACAACCATTCCATGCCGGTGTCTGTTACATTCCTACACAAGCACTTCATTCTGCTGTATGAGGTACTGATTGATCACCTGAATAAAATCTTATTTAATGAGAAAAAGTATTAAAAAACTCTGCTGTAATCTACACTCCTCTTGCAGTGGACCAGTTGGATGGCAAAACACTACTAGAAGTACGTCAAAGGTAATTATTGCTATTTTGTTTGAGTGAACAAGAGATTTGTTTTCTGTTAATTGTCAATTATGTAAACACTGCATAATTTCTCTTATTTTGATTGTATTGTCATTTCCTTTAAAAGAATGCTTTAAAGAACAATATTTTTATTTGGAAATTAGGAGAAATATTGTCAGCAGTTCTAATGGCAAATCTGTTCAGTTCAATACTTACACCTATAAAAGAAAATATCTGAGAAACTGAACATTTTTGCCATGGTCTTTTACTTTATTTCCGGAGTTGTATGTCTATATTGCTGAAATATTTATCGTAGGTTGGAAGCTTGGTCGAGCCATTGACGTTTCGGAGAACATCTACATAAGGTACTGCGATCATGCTAGCTTTTTCTCGCTCCTTTTCTTCCTGCAGTCCTTCTTGTTTCCTCTCAGGCACGGACCACACCTGCTATCCTCCTGGGTGTGACCCAAAAGGTCACAGCACTGAAAGTGCTGAAGGGAAGCTGTCCTTTCAGAAAGCTTTGAAGTGGGACTTATCTCTCTTATACATACACTACACCTGTGGCATGCTGATGCGCCTCATTTTCAAACATACTGAAGAAGAAAGAGTTCTGCATGGTTAGATATTCTCCACGATCCAAACCTCAGCACCTGAGACAGAAAGCTCCATAGGTGTAAGGTCCATTACAAATGGTTTGCAAAAGAAAACATACCTGCAGGTACAGGATGTTGAATGTCCCATTTTTTGCAAAGGGAAATTCATGGGAATGGTTGGACACTATTTCTCAAAAGCATCAAAATCAGTGATTGAGATGTATTGGATGTATTTGAGTGTTTTTAAACTTAATTTTCAACAGTTATTTCAGTTTATTTAGTATTATTAACTGTGCCCTCTCTGAAACATGTGGGTAGAGAGAGTAATTTCTGCGTTTCCTTTGTTAAGCAGTTTACTGTCACATAGGGGGGCCAAGAGATGGAGACGTAGATGCAGTATCGCATACTTTTTTCTTTATTAATAAACAAAACAAACCAAATGGCACAAGGGCCTACAAACAAACAAACAAAAGATCACCCTTGATCCATAACAGAACGCCCGAACCAAAAGGACAGTGGACCCACACCGGTACACAAAACAAAGGCCCTTAAATACTGAGAGCACTAAACCAAGAACAAATTAAAACAGCACTAACACTACTTAACCACCGGCCAGCTGTGGACATTCACCCATCCGGTGTACTCCCCTGTCAAAATAAAAGTCCCACAAACAGAAAGAGCGGCCTCTAGTGGCCGCTGACAATGGATATGACTTTTAATCCTGGATCAGTAAAGTGTTCTGATTTAATCTTTTTAATGATTATATTTAATGCATAATTCCACAGTATATATTGGGGTATGACAAGGGCTCGGCTACTAGGCTAGAATCACAAACAGTTTCTGGAACTTAACAGTTCTGGATCTTTTCTGATATTGGAAAATGTTGATATTCATATACAGTATTGCTTATATGAATTCACAGATGGCATATGATACTCAAAATGCATTCCCATTGTTGGATTCGGCTCTTGAAGCCTTTACGCCCTCTACCCGTCTCTTTCAGGATTTACTAGTTTTGAGGTGCTTTTGTTTACTGTACTGAAGAAAGTTTCTAGATTTTGCTGTGTGCTGGGGAGCAACTTCATTATGACAGTGTATATGACAATGGATAAGTAATTTTATTAATGTTACCTTAGTACACATTTGACCAAGTTCCTAAATAATTTAGCATTAAAGGTTACTTTCCCAATAAAATGACTGAACACAGAACTCTACATTTACAGTTTATTCATGATTTTCTCAATTGATGATGAAAAAAGCCCATTCAAATCAAGGCAGTGACTGCAATTCCTGTCCTTGAACGGCTCCTGAACACATATTGAACACATATATTCAATAGCAGACTGTTTGAGACAATGTCAGTCAGCCACATTATGTCTGGACTGGCACATTATTTCAAGACCAAGCTCCTCTGAAAGCTCCATAAATCATCACACAAAAATGTCTAAAAGACTAAAGCCCAAAATTGTGATGACTTTCCTATGCAAAAAAGCACCCCTAATGTCACATGATAAGAACTGATCTTTGGTCCACTAAAACAACATGTATTTCAGTCCGCCGCAAAAGAATGGAGACTGGGCTTCAACAGGGTTCTATAGACTGTGCTTCCTCTGGCTTTGTCCAACACATTAATGCACATTGTGCTGTCTTAAAACCCTACAGATGTAGTTTTAAAGCAGCCACCACTGGTCTTCAGACAGTAATTTTGTCCACATAACCATGCTAACAATAAATGTTATTTTGCTTGAAAGTGACTAAAATATTTCAATTCGTAACGCTGACAGATATTTCTGGATGGAGTTTACCTTCTTGCTTGAAAAACCCACAGCAGTGAATTTCAGAAAAATGGAGACTTCCACAAAAACCCTACAATATCACTTTCACTGACTGGACTGTATATCCACAACATTCCTTGGTCTTTCTTACTCCACCCCTTGAAGTGGCCACTAAACAGCTCCCTTGCCCCTCTGGCCCAGACTGGCTGCACTTCATCGGCACAGGAAAAGGAGATAAACACTCAGTGCTTGTGGCGTTCAACCTTCATAAGGAACATCATTCAAGGCCTGCGAGCTGAATTCTTTATGAGTCCTATCTTTCCACCAATTTGAGTTATGTATTATTTAGCCTACCTGTGATGTTTTGAAGCTGCCCCCTAGACAACCTGAATAATGGATAGCTGTAGAGATGTGTGTGGTAGTCTAAAGACAGAGAGGACAGCAGGGGTGATGAAGACAAGCAAGCCTGTCCACCCCCATATTTCTCTCTAAAGAGGATGAATCTAGTCCATCTACTCCCTTGGACTCAGCGTGTTACTGTCCACATGCTTCCTTGCCCTGGTGCCCTCCGATACCTATACTTTTACTCACTGGATATCGACCTCTCTTAATAGTAAGAGTCTCTAAATGGTTCTTGGTTTGGACATATGATCTTAAGAAAAATTCTTTACATCGTGCTCTTTCAACATTAGCAAGAATGACTACAGTCACATATCATTCACAAAAATGGTTCTCTAAAGCAGAAGTCCCCAACCACAGGGCCGGTCCACGAGTCATTTGGTACCGGGCCATGCAGAAAGACAGAATAATATATTTTATTGATTATCAGAGTCTGAAAGACATTTTATTTTGAAAAAAAAAAATGCTTGTCTCGGTCACCGGTACATCAAAAATTTAGCCCACAAGCTAGCAAAAATGAGCAAAAAACAAACACTTTGTTTTTAGTTGTATCTGTACCGGTCCGTGAAAAAATTGTTTTACTTGAAGCTGGTCTATGGTGCAAAAAAGGTTGGGGGTTGCTGCTCTAAAGACCTACCTACTGGAAGATTCTCAAGGAAACCAAAAGTGTAGCATCACTCCAAAGTAATTTGTTGGCACTTCTGTTTTTTAAGAGGTTATGGCCACCTTGCAGTATAGAAGCACAATTGCATCCCATTTCTTCAGCCAATCTGTTATTACACTTATTATAATTTGTCAACCTTCCTCTACTCCAGTGGACAACTGCCCTCATCCTATTGATCTACTTTCCTGTAGAGTTTAGTTCCAGATTAGTAACTCCTTCCCTTGCCTAAATCCCAGTGTATACTACATGATTTATCCAAAAGCAGGCAAATGTTTAGGATCTTTAACAAACCACCCCGTCACAATGAGATCATGGGATTCTGTCAGCAGTCTTCAGATGAAAGTTCATGTAGTGTGCTTCATCTGCAATTGCATAGGTTGTGTGTTCACCACTGCATTGACAGACAACAGGTTGTCATTCTGAAATGCATCCAATCTAGAAAATCCTTTGGAGTTGGACCATGAGATCAATCAGATATTATTTCAGTGGCAGTCCATTCTCTTACCTTTATGCTATTTTGTGCTCTTTGCTAGTGCTGCCTTTGGCATCCTTGAGATTCGAATGATTCTCAACAAAGCAGTGACAGAGACATAGTAGTAGCATGGTAGCCTGTGTGGTGCTGGTATGAGTGTACTTGTATCAAGTACAGTGGTGTTGCTGGGATTTATGAATGGAATTTACCTTCAGTTTTATTTAAGAAACCACATCAGTACAGTTCAGAAAAATGAAGACTTTCACCAACACGTCACAAAATTCTTTACACTGACTAGTCTGTATCTCCAACGCAACTCCTGGTCTTTCTTAGAACTGTCATTACCAACTGCCTCATCCCTCTGATCTAGACTGGGTGCACTGTGGCACCCAAATACTCACTGATAGGTTTAGAGTAGTATACCACCCACAAATATGCAGAGCCATACTTGATTGAGGTATTGCTATAAAGCTCCACTAAGTGGGATAAAAGTTCTTCATTTAAAGTCTTTGGACAGCTCTACTAAAAGAATAAGTGCAGGAGTACTTGCACAGTAGCTGTGCAGGAATATTCTGTTTCCTGAAGCAAGGACGGAGTTCATGCTGGGTCAAAATCTGCAAGAAAAGCAGATTTGGGGTTTCTTGTAAGAACATTTTCAATGTGACCCTTTTATTCTCAGCCAGCATTTTTGAAACACAGCTAAACTGAGAAAAGAGCAAAGAAAATTGTTTGGAGTGAAACAATAAAATCATGTGGAACCTTAAGGAGAACAGACTGGTTGGTTTTTAAAGTATATTTTTCTAAATATACAGAGTATAAAAAGCCAAAAAGCCAGTGTATGCATTTCTAATATAGCCTCTCATGTTTTTAATAGATTACTCTCAAGACACTTTATTACAATCCACAATATTGAAGTTCCATCTTGAAGACTGTAGCCACATTGATCTTTTGATGCACAGTTTGTGAAAGCCATCCCTTTCATCAGTGGTCTGTTTCTAACTGCTATGCCATTCTTTGCTATGTTGACCTACCTAGTGTGTAAAAACAAAGCAAAGCCACTGTGCTTGCAACACTAGAACCAGTGCCACACACACACTACCATGCCACTGCATGTCAGTGTCACTGCTGGGCTGTCCACCACACAAATTAGAAATTAGATCTAGTCAATAACACTCTTGTGGGCAGAAACTGACCAATGATGAATAAGGTGTGTGGAGGGGTATGAACTGTCCAAAAACAAACAGGCTATATTATACAGGGAGTCCTCAAGTTACGACACAGATCTACTTACCAATCCTACTACAAATGTAAACTCATAAAAACACTACTCAACCATTGAAAAAGGAAAAGGAAAACTCCCTCAGTCATACGCCGCATTACTGCGTATTCTTCTGCCTCGCACACCCAAACTAGTTCGCCCGCCTAGTCCATAAGTATGATGCTAACGGTGCAAGCTGGGTGGGAATGGGAATGGGAGTGGGAGCGTCATAAACTCGAAACGTTATGTCGAAACGGTTGTAACCTGTATATACAGTGGACCTGAAAGTTATGTGGTTCTCATAAGGTGGCAGGAGAGAGGAAGCACAAGGTTGGTGTTTTGATAAAGTGACCAGTGAGTAGATGTACAAAGCAGGAGTCTCTAATAAACTAGAGTGTAGATGGTAATTCCTGGGAACAGCTTTAGAACAACTTTAGATGAAACGGACATGCCCTGCTGTGGGTGCCACAAAGCAAGCCTAGAATAGCAAATGTCATCATTAAAAAAGGTCACTTTTCATAGCTGTCGACTCCTAACCTGTCAGCTGTGTGTTCGTTATCTGGATTCTGTGCACATCTGCTGTTTATCGTGCATAGCAACCTCCAGGCATTTTCCTAGAAATTAACACATAATTCCACACTATGTTTCAATTTCCTTACATTCCACTAGCAGGGTTTCCTTGAAGTCCTTTTCTGATACAACACACTGAGAGTGCAGGGAAAATTATGAGGTTTTTTTTTTTTTACAGCCTGTATGGCGAAACATCCAAATCAATAGTACATCACCCCATTTGATGTCAGAGATCACACAGAGATCACAGACGAGTTCCAAAATACCAAAAGCTTTCGAGTGGGTGGCTGGGTCGACAGGAGATCATCAGTTTTACAGTTTTGTTATCTGTAAAAATGCATCAGTTTGAATTCAACTACATAGTCTTTTGAAAGGTAGAAAAAAACTCCACCAATGCACCACTTTTTGGTGAACTTAATATTCTTGTCATTTTTATCCTCCTAAAATATAAAGCAATATAATCTAATTGCACTGTGATGAAATGTGAGATCCCATTCTACACTGAACTCTGTCCTGAGGAACTGGAACGGAAACGTTGTGAGGTCAGAGATCTACACCCCTGCTGCTTAAGCTTTCACAGCTTTCCATGCTGGTCTCTAATCAGAACGGATGAATGCTTTTGCATTGTGTTGTATCCACTGCCAAAGATCAAAGGCAGATGGCGACAGATGGAACTTAGAAGTCCTCAGGAATGGTGAGGAGAACCAAAATAAAAAAGCAACTCCCTTACAGGGGTTGGGGTGCTCTCTGAGTGTTAAACACATTGGACTCGCCAACCTGGGGCCATTCCCAAGCCCCTTATGTAACACCACTCTCTGAAATTGGATTATTAATCCGTTTTGGAATTAGTTCCGCTTGATTTTTTGTTGGATGTAATAAACATTTAGGGCATGGCCCATCGGTGACAGGAGATTTTTATTTGGAATCTGCTTGGAAGGATGATTTTGCTGGACTTCACTGCATTTTGGGATTTTTCTTTTTTTTTTTTTGCTTCAGAAGGTCGGTTAAGGGTTGCTCATGGAGCTTTTTCTTATTTCTACAAGATTAAAGTCTAGAGATATTATTGTCATGCATTGGATTTACACACACGTGTTAGTTATTGTAATTCTGTGTTTAGGTTACACAGAATTACAATTCTAGACATCTTATTTTGCTATATCTTAGATTCACAGTGGATTTGTATTTCAGTGACATTCCATAATAAATGTAGGGTTGTCAAATAATTCAAATAATCATGACTAATCAAGTGATGTGTTCACAAATGAGTTTGTGTGCCTGCTCTGTCATGAACTCTCAACATGTTCAAGGTGTTTCTCCGCCATCCACCAAGATAAGCGACTCAGATAATGACTTAATGAATGAATGATTAATCACATAATTTTATGTAATTATTTGTGATTAATCTCTTTTGCCTTATGTGTCCAATTTTGACCCAGAACAGATTTTTGTCTATTTTACATTGTTATAGCTATATGAGTGATACACACACACACACACACACACACACACACATCCATTTTCTACCCCTTGGTCCCACACTCGGGTTCGGGGGGGGAGGGGCGGGGTACACCCTGGACAGTCGCCAGCATGTTGTGGGGCCACATACAGAGACAGACAACCATTCTCACTCACATTCAAACCTAGAGGCAGTTTAGTGTGCTCAATCAACCTATCCCCAATGCACGCATGTTTTTGGCGGTGGGAGGAAACCGGGGCTCCCGGAGGAAACCCACGCGGTCACAGGGAGAACATGCAAACTCCACACAGAAAGACTCTGCACCCAACCCGGGAGTCGAACCCAGGACCTTCTTGCTGTGAAGCAACAGCGCTAAACCCCGTGCCGCCCATGGTTTCCAAATTCTCCAGATCTCAATCTGATCAAGCATTTGTGGAATGTGTTGGACAAATTAAGTCTGACCCATGGAGACCCCAGGACAGGATCTACGGCTAACGTCTTTGTGCTAGATACCACAGCACACCTCCAGAGGTCTTGTGGTGTCTGTCATGACTGTTCTGGCAGCACAAGAGGGACCAATGCAATATTCAGCAGGTGGATTTAATGTTATGGCCGCTCAGTTTATACAGTCAGTGCTTCCAGACTCTTGCTCTCGTTAATTCACCTTGTGGATTCTTGTGACAATAGTGGCTCTTGAGGGGAACTGGAGATTTTCACTTTGCTGTTGCTTTGGTTAGTTAGCTACTAATTGCTTGATTCAATGATCTCATGTCAGAATTCTCTAGAGGAGAGATGTCATCACTTCAAAAGCGATTTTAGATTTGTATTAAACTATGAGGCTACAATCACAGATTTCATAATAGCAAGCAGCTGGGCTTCTGTCTGCACTACTGCAGATGGTTAGACAGGTAAAACATGGTAGATGCCCTAAAATAATAATCAGATATAATTTATGACAGCAGCCCTGTATTAATTATTAGCAGTATCTATAATGCGTATCTTCAGTGATGCAAGGTGAAGTTATTGTACAATCTACTGGTCACTGCTGGCTACATCCACTCTGATCAGACTGAAAAGCCATGTGTTGTTCTCTAATTTCTTGTGCTCTACTTTTCTCTCCAGCTGTGGGCTGGGCTTGGAGACAGCTGCCAACCCAGGGTGTGAGAGTATAAAAAGGGACAGAGACAGAGAGAGAGAGACAGAGAGAGAGAGACAGAGAGAGAGACAGAGAGACAGAGACAGAGAGAGACAGAGACACAGAGAGACAGAGAGAGAGACAGAGACAGAGAGGTACAGAGACACAGAGAGACAGAGAGAGAGACAGAGACAGAGAGAGACAGAGACACAGAGAGACAGAGACACAGAGAGACAGAGAGAGAAAGAGAGAGAAAGAGAGAGAAAGAGAGAGATAAACAGAAGATAGGGCAGGGAAGAGCACAGACAAGCAGAAGAGAGAGATGCAATCTTTACCATTTACTGCCCACTCTTCAGCTCCCGAGAGAGAACAGTGGACGTCATCCAATATCCATCATGCACACACACACACACAAAGTCTAGAGCCATGGACTCCGACATCTTCATGAAGGAGGTGGGGGGGGGGGATCACACACACACACACTCCCACAGATCGATTTGATGAGAAGGTTTCACAGGAGCAGCACGCAATTGCTTCCTCGGACAAAGCACCTTCCAAGCCTTATCTCTCATCAGATCACGCACAAAGCTTTGGCTATTTACTCAGCCTTCACCTTAGTCAATGGATTAGTGAGTTTGAACTTGGTGTCACATGAATGGTGTACACTTAAAACAAATTGTGTTGTTTTTAAGGAGACCATAGCCTACATTTTCCTTACTTTTTATTAAAACACTTGTGTGGGTACTAAAGAATGTCATTGTTAATTTTTACATCACCCTTTTCTAATCTCTATTAATAAATTAAAAAGGCTGTATTTGTTACTTTAAGGCTGATATATGTTATTCTGATTGGCCACTCTGTACCCCGTTAAGAAGCAGTAGGGGCTGAAACAATCTTAAACTAACTTCAATTTTTATGAACAAAGATGCTGACTCTACCCTGAGGGATTGAATGGAAAAGTGTGGCACAACTGAATTAAGGTCATGTTTGATTTATTTTCTATATGCTTCATATTTTACTTACTATTGTGCATCCTGGTACCATCTATTACCAGGTAAGCAATGCACAAGCACCTGGTTGTCCTGTTTCACTGTGTAGTGTTTTTACCAGTAAAACTATTCAATTACACTGACTGAATGCATCACCGAATGATGTAACTTCACGATCATTTGAGATGTTAAACTAGAGAAGTGAAGCGTCCTAACAGAATCTCAAATGCAGTACTGAAACTCATACATCCCCTGTGAATCTACTCTATCTTCAGAGTCATCAGTGCTGCCCAGCTATTAGATCTCAAGGTGTACAGATCAATATTCAGTGGCCAATGTTTTACACACTTCAGTAGGTTCTGAAGGAATAAATGCAAATAAAAATAAATGCGAGTAAAAGAATGCCATGCCTCCCATCATGTTATTAATGACTTGAAGACCATAGAAAACCTCCTGACTTATCCATTTACTCCAGTCCATTAATAAACATCAATTTAGTCACAATAAAACTGCAGGCATGGGGAGAATAGTCCTTTAACACTCATGCAATGTGTGTATCACTGAATATCTATACAGAACTTTAAAAAGAGCTGCTAGGAGACTAAGATTCTAACAGAGAATGGAGTTAGTATTCCACCAGGGCCCTGTCAGATCACACATGCACAAGGTAGTTTTTCATAAGTAAAAAGGTTTGTCTTCAGTCTCCATTTAAAGACAGTGAGGGTCTCAGCAGTTCTGACAGTCTAGGGAAGTTGGTTTGGTGCCAAAGCTGAGAAAAGGCTCAATGTTTTTGACCTTTGAGAAAAAGTGGTCAAGGCTGTTCTTGATGCTCTCTGTGGGTGAGCAGTGACCTGTGGTGTGACGAACATAAGACAGAGTTGGACCATTTTTGGCTTTTTAAGCAAGTATTAGAGTTTTAAATCGAATGTGAGCAACCACAGGGAGCCAGCCAAGTTTGTAGTGGCATGTGAGAATTTGGGATGCATCTCTTGAGATGTACAGGAGCTTGCTGGAATTTAGCTTCAGGTGATGTGTTGTCATCCAGGATGAAATGTCATACATACAGAGATCCAGGCTGAGATCTGAGAGCCACCAGGAGGAAAAGAAAAGATGTGTTTAGTGTCTTTGTTGGGCAGACAGAGATCCTGTCCATGGTACTTGGTAACTGTGACTCTCAGGGTAGGACACAATCCATTGCCATGCTGAACCAGAGGTTACAAGTTTGGAGTGTGTAAGCCAGGAGGATCTGATTGATGCAGAAAAGCTGCAGAAAGATCTAGAAGAATTAGAATCAAACACAGATTGGGTCATGGTGCCTATTATGTGATAGGACTGGGCTGAGTTGGTTGTACTCAGCATGCTCCAAAACTTTGGAGAGAAAGGAGAGAAGAGATCTGGGTCTGTAGTTGTTCACATCACTGATGTCAAGCATAGTCTTTTTTTAGGATTAGTGTGGCAGATGATTTGAAGGCTTCTGGATCATGGTCTGTTTTCATGTAGCCGTTTATTATGTTAGTGATACAAGGAAGAAGATCTGAGGATGTGGTCAGAAGTGTGAGTGATGTGATTGGATGAAGTGGTGATGTGGTAGAGCTGCAGGATGTCAGGAGCTGAAGAGCACCATCTGTGGAAAGTGGGGTAAAGCAGGTGGTGCTGGAAAGTAGGGGTCACTGATTTTATAGGTACCCATGCTGTCCAACAGGTGCCAGAAATGAAAAGTGCAAGCACTCCATCAAAGAGGGGTGGCATCTGCTCCTGAGGGGTACAGGCTACCTTAAAGGTTGTAAAAAGCGGGTCACATCCCCACATCTCCCTCTTTCCGATGCATCTGCTAGTCAAGACAGACCTCCCAAGGGGGGGCCATGATCTTTTAGCAGGAAAAAGACAAAGAAACTCACCTTCTTTGTTCCAGAAAGGGAACAAAGGGATTTGAATACTGTTAAATAACTTAGCTAAAGTTTAGCTTAGAAATCTGAATGATGTCTCAACAAGCCATGAAAAAAGTCAAGTTTGCAACAGGCATTTCTGGGGTCTTCATAAAAGTGGAGTAACCCAGTCCTTTCATTTGACCTGCAGAAAACTTCATAGCCTTGACTGGACGAAATCTACCCCACATATTTCCCTTCCAAACTTCCACAGAAACTTTGAGGATGATGGACTGAACTTTATATAATTGCAAAAATATTTAATAATCACATGAGGTTTGTAACTATTTTCATATACCTTCTAGTATTTTTAAAACAATTACACATGTATGGAAGGCATGCCTATGTGTCTTATAGCAGTGTATTAGATTACTTCAGTATGTATGCACTGTAAAATGCAGTTCAATTTTCACATACTGCTGCTACGGAGAACTAAATACTCAAAACAAAACCCCCCAAACCAATAGAAACACATAATTTTCCCTGAGCACACCGGTCACCTGAAACACATAATGTAAACAAGCACAAGACCGGTGTGCTCAGACATCGCAATAAAAGTCCCCTGAATACCCAACAAAGAACAGAAAAGGACATAGTCTCTAGCCAAACGTCACATCGACTGACAAAAGTAGGTATGTCATACAATTTCACAAACCACATATGCAATTTTTCTATTTTATATGACTTAATGCATTCATGCAGTTTACTTAATGCGGTTTGAGGTGTGTGATGATTTAGGTTTTGCACAATGCTAACAGTTGCACATAAGGTCCTCTAGCTTGTTAGCCAGCATAGCACCAGTGTATACTAAAGAAGCAAATTTCAGACTGAACAACTCTTGGCCAATCAAACTTGGGGTAAGTGTAAAAAATACACCACTAGAAATGAAAAGTAACAGGAGTAAAATATAGGCAAATGAAGGCAAGATGCTGATGGACAGTGTAGGTGCACACCAAGTAACAAGTAAGTGCGAGTGACACCTGCAGTGGTGTAACAAGTCCCAAACATCTTCCCAAACAAACAAGCAAACCAAATGAGGGGAGTCAGCCAGAGTGACAGGCCAAAGGCGCGTCTGGGGCTTACCTTTGCAGAGCGCACGTCGGAGATAAGGCCCCATGAAGCCGATTATTCCACCGGGTCTGGAGCCACTGCAGCTCAAGAACACTCACTTGCGATTTGTTTACTCAGCAGTGCTCTGTTCCCGAGCAGTGGAAAGAATAAGATATGGAAATGTACGCAAATGCACCCACAAGTCAAAAGTCGCACAAAGTCTGTTAAAGTAGGATTCTTACAGGTGATGTTTATGAGCAAAAATATTATGTTCAGTGAGTTCAGAACATCCACCCGAGAACACTCCATGCTGGAGGCGTCATCTAGTTTTTGTTACCTTCACTTAAAGCTGCTGCACTGGATGGTAGCTGTGAAATACAGACATCATCAAAGCGAATCTGCCAAAGCTAAAAACACTAGAGAAAGGCACCTCCGGATGTGAGGGTAACTCTATGCCTGCTGCCAAAATTTGCAGGTGAGTGGCTAAGAGATGACTAAAGTGGTCGAGTCCAACTGCTGAACTGAGTGGATCTGTAAACCTGGACAGTGACAATGACAAAAAGGCCAGTAATGGATACCTCACAGTATGCTTTAACTGACCACACTGACAGAAAGTAGTTTGCACACTTTTAAAAATGAAAGGTTCTTTCAAGTGAAGCCTTAGAAGCCCTGAACTACCTTTAGTTCACTAAAGGAACTTGTAGTGGATAGTTTTGGAAATGGTAAGTGAGAGTGTGAAGTACTGTTTGAAGGTGTAAAGAGCCAAAGGCAGTGCGCATTCAGCACCCTCAGAGAAAACTGAATGATTTGTATTAAATATAAAAACTGTTTTTGGTGATATAATATATATATATATATATATATAAAATAACATAACAATATACTACTATATTACTATACAGTAACTCCCCGCTTTAACTCGGATCAGCAGTCGCGGTATTGAGTACAGCTGACTGTGACATCCGCGCCTCATCTGCCACGCCCCCTTGTCCTCATGCTGAGTTATTTATGTTTGGGCACGGTGCTTAGCAAGGCAATCAGACACCTGAACAGAATGAACCTCCACAGCTTAGCACCATGCCCAAACATTAACAACCAGCAAGAGGAACGAGGGGGCGTGGCGGACGAGGCCCGGACATCACAGTCACCTGTATTCAGAGGCGGAAGGTTTGAAAGTAGCCATTCCTAGAACGTTATTTATTTCTCCTTGCTGCCGATTGGCTGCTGCCCTGTGACGCTGCAGTCCAGAATTTCCCCCGTCGTCTCGAGTGTACTCATGTTTTTCGTTTTGTTCTTCTTAAAGCCCTGTATTTATTACTATGAATTAAATGAATTTATTACTGTATTTACCTGCTTATACCAAGGAAAATGACAATGCATACCAAAGAAAACGTGCCTGCATGAATTACAGTACAGTCTATATAGGGGTAACAGTATTTTACATTCCAGCACTGCGGGAGTTCAGCGTACACTGTACAGTATGAAAATGGGTTTACCTTTTACATTTTCTTCAAGGGTAATGAGTTTAAAATTAAATTAAAGTGTTTTGGGAGCATAGATGGGGCCTCCATCAGTCACCATGGGTCTTTTGGCTGATGTAACAATACTTCCAGTCAACACCTCTGTAGTTTAAAAAGATGCAGTAATGACGCAGGAAGGAATGGTGGAAGCACGTGCTAGCCTTCATCCTGTCAGTGTTGGTGGATCATATATATGAAGTCATTCTGTATTTTGATGGTCCCATATAGATGATCTAAAATTCTTTAATTATTAACAAACTGTCTATTTAAACTAAATGGATTATCAACCGTGTTAGTTACATTTTATATTAGAACTGAATATATGTATTGGGTAAGGCTGGAGTGTTGTTAGCTTTGTCTGCTTAGTTGTTTTGGCTGTGTATTGTTCCCCATTAGTGTGCTACCTCATTCTCTCTCTCTCCCATCCCCCTTCGCTCTCTTCCTTTATCTTGATTACCTTGGATTGAGAACGGGTTCAGATGTGCATACCCCTATTTTCCACTACACAGGCCAATTCTCTAAAGCACATGAGGTTAGAGGATGGGTCCAATTCCCTGTCCTTTTGGGTAGATCAGTCTAGTGTAGTTAGACTGCCGTCTCTGTTTGGTAGTCAGCTAGTTAGTTACATTAATAAAATACAGCCCAGACTAGTTGTTCTGCTGTTATTTTCTTTGGTACTGTCTGTGTTCTCTCACCTAGATATGATTCGCTCAGCTTGTCTGTAGGGTTGCCCATTAAGTGTCTGTCGTATATAACCTGGATGAATTCTATTTGCTTTACACTCTCGCTCCTGCCAATCCCTCGGTTTCTACAACATCAGTTTATCATTTTCATTTGTTACTGTCTCTGCTCACTGCCCTAGACTTCCAACCCCTTCTCAGCATCATCACATCATCTACTGACAATTTAAAGCACTTTTATAATGAGAAAGGTAGAGAGAGACACAGAGAGGCTGATTACTGATCCTCATTCTCTACTGCTGCTCGTCTAATTGTGTTTGTGTGTGTGTGTGTGTATGCGCACGCGCGCATGGTCAGGCTGAGTGACATTTCGGAATGTCTCTCCGGAATACTCACTCTTTCAAGGTGATGTCACCTCAAGAGCAGCTGGAAAGCTAATGCGCCGTCACTGGAGGACGTGACACGGCAACAAGCTCCAAATCACAGCCAGTGGGATGGAGAAAAAAGTAGGCTCATGTTTTAGCAATGAGTGCACCACTGAATAGGTTCTAACATAACAGAGCAGCCAGCTGGAGAAGAGAGAAAACATGCTGCTGTGCTTATAGATGCAATACAATATGTAGCCTCGTGGGGCCACATCTGAAGAATACACATCTGAGGACATCTTATTAAACTTTTAGAGCTGAACTGTGTCTGGGAGTCTGCCTCAAAGGACGGCACGTGCCCACCTTCAAATATATATGCTTTTTGCCCTATAACTTGTCAGGTATATGCTTTTTGCCCTATAA
>JBBPCX010000154.1:22698705-22725750 GCA_037974365.1 Hydrocynus forskahlii
ACAGAAAAAATCATGGAAAAAAATCACTTTTTCCACTGCTAGTATCTCAAAAACTGTAGTCCATAGGTACGCCTCATTCAGTGCATAGTGAGTTGCCCAAGCAAAAGACATTATTTCAATCTCTGTTTTTATAGTTAACATTTTAACCTTATTTTTAGTTCAATATTCAATTAAAATATAAACAAAGAAAAAAAGAACAAAGCACAATCATTAGGACACATCATTGGGACTGTGATGTGGTAAAAAAAAATGCCTACAAATGCCTATTTTTATAGTGCAAACCCTAAATATGCCCCCCCCAAATATGTTCTCAAAACACTTTAATTTCATCTTAATACGTTACCCTTAAAGAAAACATAAAAGTGAACCTGTATCCGTACTGTACAGTATACACTGAACTGCGTGGAAAAGATATTCTGTTTCAGAAGGGTCAAACATTGGCATGCATCAAGCAAAGATATTAAAAGCTGGAAGGATAGTAGGAAACCATCATCTTCGAGGAAGAAATGTGGTCAAAAAAAAATCTTGAATAAATGTGATTGGTGAACATTTGGTGAAATCAAACTGTAAAAAAACAGTAGAAATCATGGCTATGTTTAATAGTGAAAGTAAGAACAATGTGAAGGAAACTCAAGGGTTTGGGACTAAACAGCTGTGTAACCTTAAAAAAAACACTGATCAGTGAGGCTAATCGAAAAAAGGCTTAAATTTGCAAGAGAGCATTAAGATTAGACTCTGGAGCAATGGAAGAAGATCATGTGTCTGATGAGTCCAGATTTACCCTGTTTCAGAGTGATGGGTGCATCGGGGTAAGAAGAGAGGTGGATGAAGTGATGCACCCATCATGCCTAGTGCCTACTGTACAAGCCTGTGAGGACAGTGCCATGATCTGGTGTTGCTATGATCTCGGTTCAGCACTGTTATGACCCCAAAGAATGAGGTCAGCTGATTACCTGAATATACAGAATGACTAGGTTATTCCACTGATGGATTTTTCTTCCCTGATGGCATGGGCATATTCCAAGATGACAATGCCAGGATTCATCAGGCTCAAATTGTGAAAGAGTGGTTCAGGGAGCAGGAGGCATCATTTTCGCACATGGATTGGCCACCACAGAGTCCAGACCTTAACCCCATTGAGAATATTTGGGATGTGCTGGAGAAGACTTTGCGCAGCGGTCCGACTTTCCCATCATCACTACAAGATCTTGGCGACAAATTAATGCAACCCTAGATGGAAAAAAAATGTTGTGACATTGCAGAAGTTTATCGAAATAATGCCACAATGTCCTCACTATTTTCAATCCAGCTTAAACAGATGTGTTACGGTTCATTCCGCTTCAACCCACCACCTTGTCCACTAGAGTTAACCCCCATTGCCCGCATCACCAGCCATGCAGCCTGCCTCTGAGATATCGCAAAGGAAGCATGGAAATGAGGCGCAGAAGTCTGGCATCTGTGAGCGTTGCATGCGTGTGGCATGCTGTAATTGGGCAAGAACATTTCCATTTCAAATGGAAATCCCCATGGAAGGAGACAACACGTTGCGAACATACATGGAATTTAAAATGGAAAGCATGACATGGTCTGAGACGCAAGTTCTACACCAATAAACACAAGCCTGACTGTTCAGACTGGGACCGAACAGCCAAGAAAAGTAGAAAAAGAAAAAAAAAAGAAAGCAGCTATGGTGTGTCTATGGAGCCAGCATTCCCATTTATCCCTTAATGTATTTTGCTCTAGAGAGGCTTACAGGTCAATATGTGATTAAGTATTTGCTCCATATGAGCGATCCTTATGCACTCTGATGTGATTTATAGCGTCGGGGGAAGAGGGCAGAATACAAGGCAAAGCACACATCAGTTAGCCGTTCTTCCATTATCCTACCTATGCACTAACTGCCACTTTTGCTGTGATACTGAATGCAAGTGGAGATTTTATTCACACTTTCCCACTTCAAGGTTTGTAGTGCTCTTTGGCCTTGATATTGAGAACAGCCTTTGATGTTTCCAACTTTCGGATCATTCTAACGCAAGGCTGGCGATCACAAGAGGTTTGCTGATAAACACTGCCATGATGGAAAGGGTTGTATTGATAGATGTAGCATTAATGTTCAGTTTGCAATTCTATAAAGCAGTGGTCACCAGTTGTGCTTCTGGAGATCTTGTTTCTTGAGATGTTTAGGTCTACTTCCAGTCTACATTCATTCAGTAATTGAAGCACTGAGGTCCTGATGTACTAAACTTTTGAATGCATATCTGTCCAAAACTGGTGCAAAATGTCCAAAATTGGTACATAAGCTAAAGACAAAAAAGCTTGTTTCTGCTTTTGAGAGAGAATCTTGGAAAACCAGATGTAGATAACCCCAGCAGCAAATCTTACATGACTATTAAAGCCTGGCCTTCATTTGGGCCATAAATATAAAAAATGAGGAAAAGCGACAAATCTGCTATAATGTTCATTTCTGCTAGTGCCCTGATTGAATTGTAGTAGCTTAACACTATTGCATATGAACATTTTTTGGCAATTACATATTTAACACGTACACATCTGAATCAAAAGACATATATTAAACCTATCGTTGACCTTGTATGTGGCATATTTAGAGTTATGTCTTCAGTAATAAGTCCTATCATTGATTTGCTGCTGTTTATCATCTGACAGAAACCCACTGGCTCGGCTGCCTCTTTTTACAGTCATTGACGTATCTAGAGCTTCCAGAAGGCCTAGTGTGACATTTTCCCTCATGAAATTGGTCCCACACATTCTAAATCAAATTGTGATTGCTTGATTCCTGTCACTTCTTAATTGTCATCATCAATTAAAATCTTTAGGCCTCCTCTGGATGCCTTGAAAGCTCTGAAGGTTCCCTACTGACATTTGCAGTAGTGCCTCAAAGACATGTTGTTGGGGGACTTCCATTAGGAAAACCAGCAGGCAAAGGCTCTAAAAGAATATTTACTAACAGAATAACATTATTTCAATTTTCAGAACCAGATATATGTGTATCATGACACTATTATAATACACTCACACTCCACGTTATTTTTTCATAAATTCTAAGGTTTCTTTAGCTGGACCACAATTTCCCCACGTAGAATGTTTTGGTGAGACATGACTTTTATTAATGCATAATCTCCATCACTGAGCATTCATTTCTGTTTGGCCTTGTTTTTCACTGCTGAATTTAAACCCTGTACCTCAAGAGCCAACAGTGGGCTGTGTGCAGTTTGCATAATAACGAGCAGCCTTAGCAAACCAACCATTAATTTAAAGCACATTGAGAACACTTATTGCTGTCACATCAAGGCATATTTTATAGGGAGCCTGTGCTGATACATACACCTAAAGAAACATTTTTTTTTTTCAAGGCAAAAAATCAGCCAATTATGAGCTATTAAACCCAATCTCAGCTACTCACTCCTCCATCCCATTCTTCTGCCACCAGACTTCAAATGACATTTTCACTCCACAATATGATTGATACTTGTACGGAGACTCATCAGTAGCAAATGACATGATGGTGGTCTCCTGAGAAAGAACGGGATGAAGTCTGTACATGAGCCGCAGCAAATTAAATTACTTCATTCTCCTGTTTTGCTGTCTCCAGACTTTTTGCTTGATTGGAGAGTCATGACACTTCAAGCACACTCCTAGAGAAATAGGCTACAGGACAGGACTGGGCACAGTCCTGTGGCCACTTGTATAAAACATTAACAAATATTTAAAGTGGTCAAAAGTGGGTTAGCACTGTCGTCTCACAGCAAGAAGGGCCTGGGTCCGATTCCCAGTTGGGGCAGCTGAGGGAGAGTTTCTTCTGTGTGAAGTATTCATGTTCTCCCCGTGCCTTCCAACAGTCCAAAAACATGCATTTGGAGAAGCTAAATTTCCCCTACAATGGACTGGAGCATTTGGCTGATGCCCTTATCCAGATCGACTTACAATCATTAGTTATAGGGACAGTGCCCCTGGAGCAACTGAGGGTTAAGTGTCTTGCTCAAGAACATAATAGAAAATGGGGGTTTGAACCTGCAACTTCAGTAGTCATCGGGTTCACAGGCAAGTGTTTTACCCACTAGGTTACTACCACCCTGGACTGGACAACCTTTCCTTGTGTTTCTCTGCCTTTTGTCCTATGAGTGCTCCAGCACCCCCCACGACTCTGGTTAATGCGGTTCAGAGGAAAGATGAAAAGGTGCTGAAAACTGAATGTAAACTTTGAGTCTAAAATTCTGTGTACAATTTCACTGTCCAAGTATAAAAGATTTATACGGCTAATTTAAGGCAAAACACAAGTCATAATTTTACCTTAAATGCAACCAGACAGTGGACTGGAGCAACACCTCAAATATGTTTGTGGTATTGTGGGTCACAGGAGGAACACTGATGGCAAATGTTCACCTATAAACTCTTGCTGGCAAAAACTAGCACAAGCAGCAATGTTCATGTTCGCTGCCTGAGTGCCGTTAGATGCCTGGGCGTCAGCAAACAAGCAAGATTATTTGCAATGCTTGGCATCATATGGTATGTTTTTTTTCCTATGGTTACACTTGTTACACCTATAAAGTTTGAAGCATGAGGAATGTTGTTTTATATTTGTTGGTCAGTGAAGGTCAGTGGTAGTCTCCTCACTTAGCATTTAACAATCCAAAAGGTCGTGTAATTAGATCTGCACTGATTTTAGCTGAGCGGAACAACTTTCTGAGAAGGTGAAAGAGCCAAAGACTAAAGGGATCATTAGCAGACAAACTATCACCAAGGTGCAGTGAGGAGGGAGCAAAATCTACTTCACAACCAGCTGATCCATCAGAGGGACTATACTGAAGGAAGCAATTCCATCAGGATTTGCAGGACTTTGCAGAAAATGTAGTTTTTAGGCAGTTGTAAAATTGCTTGTTGTAAAACCTTTTTTGCAACACATATTCATTTTAGGTCTTTGTAAATGTCGATGAAAATGAGCAGTTAGTGTCAAAGGGCCAGATGTGGTTTTGTAACAAGAATATACATGATTGCAGCAAAATATGCCACTAGTTAAGGTGTATTCCATTAAAAATCCAACACAGAGTGACTCTAGATGGTGCCATTTTAAAACCAATTAGCTCAAAAACCAAAAGCCTCCCTCTTCCAGAAAAAACAACCTGCCAATTCTTTCCATGTCACATTTACTCCTACTTTATTGTCTCAACTGTGATCTGTAGAAGCCACTGGTAACCCATCATCAGATTTAATCGCTAGTCCAATGTTATCTACTAAAACTAAACTCTAGGTTAATGGGGCTATTTTCACCTTTTATGTGTTCTCTGCACACACACAATACATCTCTACAAGCTTAATTAAAACTTAACAAGAAGGGCAATCTCAGAGCAAGAGTGACTTTCCAATGGGACTTAAGTGTCCAATTAGGGGAGCGATGTGAAGTGACCATTTGTCATACATGAACACACCACAGCACACGGTGTGAACGACACAAAAATTCTTTCTCTGCATTTAACCCATTCACCAAGTGAAGCTGCAGGCAGCCAGGAACACGACGGCTGGGGATCAGTGTGTGGGGACAGTATCTTGCTCAAGGGTACCTCAGGAGTGCCACTGGTAGTACTGGGATTCAAACCCATGACCGGCTGATCACAGGGCCAACTCCCTAACCGCTAGGCCACTAGCTGCCCCTAACACACACTGGGACACCATTTCTCACATTCTGCACACCACATGGACAGGAAACATGGGACCTATATGAGTCTCCTGTTCATTGACCACAGGTCAGCATAGTCCCCCACAGACTGTTCACCAAGCTGAGGGACCTGGGACTGAACAGTCAACTTTGTACCTGGGTTTTCAAATTCCTCACAGGCAGACCACAGGTGGTGAGAGTTGGTGGTCATGTCTAAAGCACCATCACACTCAACACAGGAGCTCCACAAGGCTGTGTACTCAGCCCTCTGCTCCACTCCCCCTACACCCATGACTGCATGGTCAGACACAGCTCCAATTCCATTGTCAAATTAACTGATGACACGGTACTGCCGGGCCTCATCTTCAGCAATGATGAGACAGCATACATGGAGGAGGTGAAGAACCTGACATTGTGGCATCAAGAGAACTGCCTCCAACTGAATATCAGCAAAACCAAGGAGCTGGTGGTGAAATTCAGAAGGATACAGCAGTGGTCTTACTTCCCCCTCAACATCAACAGGACTGCAGTGGGGAGGATGAGCAAATATCTAGGCATTCACATCTCTGAGGATGTGACATGGACTGAACATTTTCAAGACCAGTCCATAAAGGCTAGGCAGTGTCTTTCCCATCTGAGACACCTGAGGAAACTGCGAATCTTTCCGGTTTTCATAAGGACTTTTTACTCTCTTGCTGTAGAAAGTGTCCTGACTCAGAACATCACCTACTGGTTTAAGAACAGTTCTAGACATGAAGAGTCTACAGAGAGTGATCCAGATGGCAGAAGACTGCAGCAGATCAGCTCTACCAGCCTCTACCAAGGCTTGTCTAACGCCAGTAACCGTCTATTTGGCCTGCTGAAATCTGGCAAATGCTTAAGTATCATGGCCAAAACACAGAGGCTCAAGAGGAGCTATTTAACCAAGACATGCCACTTTTCAACTGCCCATGATAACGCCAACCCTAACACTCTACCTCACTGTACCTCACCTGTATTTACATCAGTCAGCAAACTTGCACCCTGCACTTTACAGAACATAGATATTCTATTTTATTACATTTTTGTACAGATCTCGCTTCGATTTGTAATGTTTGTTTGGAGTAAACTTTTACTCTGTATATTTTTCTTAACTTAGTTTAGCCTCTTCTCTTTAATTTCATTTAAATTATTACTTTATTTCAGTCTTATTGGGCCAACTCTTGGGAAAGTTCAGTACATATTGTACTTGTATGACTATGTCTGTGACAAATGAAGAATCTTGAATCTTGTTAACTTTGATGACTGCACCATTGTACCCATGAAGAATTACATTGAAAGTTATGCTCAGTTTCGTTTCCCCAAAATTTCCCCTTGGTTGCCTTCAGATCTTCCCATAACAAGATCTGTCCTCACAATACTGAGCAGAAAGTTCAGCTGAGCATAATGCTACTTTCTGCAAGAGGATATAGAAGAGGGTACAGAATCTCCTGAGCACTTCTGCTCTGTAGAACGCCATGCTGCCAGTGAGGCACAAGATGGTATGGCCATGGTCAGATGCCTTGCTGTTCACCCTGTCTAGATTGTGCATTTAGTTTAGTTTTTACCATCTTTTAATTGCTCAATTTATGCACACAACTTAAGCTTCAATAACCTATGGCAGTAAAATTATTCTGGACAGCTTTCTTGCCAGTCGATCCATCACTGCCTCCCTAGATACTCCATGATTTCCACAACAAAAGTGGTGAGCCTCTCAGGTGATGGACAAAGAAAACGTGCCAGAGTCTGACTCAGACTGAGGGAATGACCGCACAGACCCCCACTTCCCAGCATTTTACTTGTCAATGTTCAGTGAAGAGCATGAGTCTTTACAGGGGACATATTGTGACCTGTCACTGAGGTATGACTGAAACCACGAGAGTGCTCCACCACTGAGGCCAATGTATTGAAATATATGGTTGAGGAGGGTATAATGGGCAGCTGGATCAAAGGCTGCTGAGAGGTCCATGAGAATGAGGATGATGCTGTGGTCAGAGTCAGCAATGAGGAGGTCATTAGTGAGCTTAATAACGGCAGTGTCAGTGATATGATGTGCTCTAAAGCCAGACTGGAAGTGATTCCTCTGTCTAGGACTTTGCTGTAGAAAGTAAAGTTGTAAATTGGGCAATAGTTACTGAGATTGTTATGTGGTCCAAAAAAGGGTTTTTGAGAATTGAAGAAATAGTATATATTCAGAGGACTGAGGGTACCAGAGCAAATTCTGAGGATGAATTTATGATGTTGACCATAATAGAGCACAGGATCTGTACCTTGCCTTGACTAGGTGTGGGTAGGAGGACCAGCGGACAGGATGAGGCCTTGGATTTAATGACCAGCTCTGTGACTGGGAGAAGGAGGAAAGGCAGCACTAAGGCAGGAATGCAATAGGCAGTGGGACATCCTGACGGGAGGAGAGTTGAGGGAAAGTTGCATATGGTAGGAGATACTGGTGGATTGAGTCCACTTTGGCCTGGAAGAATCAAGAAACTTGGAGCGAAGGTCAGTGGTTGGGGACTTGAAGAGGGCAAAGTAACCAGTTAATGCTGGAGAAGAGTCTGGGATAGATTTTCTGGTCACCAATTAGGGTGGAATTATATTGTGCTTTGGCCTAGGACAGAGCTGCCTCATAAGCACTAAAGAAAGAGATATTTTATAGAGCCTTTCCATGTGACCTGCAATGGTCTTCACAGAGCTTATGTCACTGGAGAACCAAGGGGCAGGATGGGAACAGGAGGTAGTACAGGATTTTAAGGGGCCCATGGAATCAAGATAGAACAGAATTGTAATTAAAATTAAGCCATCCACTTTGTATTCAGGCGCATCTGAGGCCAAGCGAGTTCCCACGATTTTGGAGAGGGCTGCTGTATTATCAGACTTGATTTCCAATAAGTAATGATACTTGTGGCATACAGCCTGGGCAGAGGAACAGGAACAGAGAAGTAAATGGTGTAATGATCATAAATGGCTAGGTGAGTGCTCTGCTGTTGTGAGGGGAATATACCAGTGGAACACACCATGAAGGTGTTTGAGAGGCTTGCTCCTCCGTCATTAGCTCCATCGAACCGTTACAGTTCGCCTACCACTGAAACAGATCAACAGAGGATGCCACCTCTCATGTCCTTCATGCCACCCTCACACATGTGGACAGTAAAAATGGAAACTGTTTGAGACTGCTAACTCAGCTTTCAATACCATAGTTCCACACAGACTGTTATGCTGAAGGACCCGGGAGTAAACACTCAGCTCACTAGGGAGGACTGGACTTCCTCACGGGCAGACCCCAAGTCATCAGAATGGGCAGGTGTGTTTCCAGAACCATCATACTTACAGAAATTCCTGGAGCTCCTCAAGGTTGTGTGCTGAGTGCACTTCTGTATACAGTCGATGTACACCTACGACTGTGTGGCAACTCACAGCTACAACACCGCTGTGAAGTTTGCCGGGGACCCAGTAGTGCTCAGAGCTGCTCTGCCCTCCCTACATCTACAGGACATCTACATCAGAAGACCAGAGCAATCCAAAACATTAAGGGCCCAGCAATTATCTGTTCTGCCTGCTAAGCTCAGCCAAACAGTTCTGCAGCCTTATTGCCAAGAGGAGATTTATGCTCCGGTCATAAGGCTCCTCAACCAACACATGCTTCACATTCACTCAACAGCACTCCCCATCCCATAATGTCTTCTGCACCATTTTCTTTTTTTCCTATAAGGCACATGACCATTCACCATTTACACAATGACAAGTTACACATATTCTGTTTATTCTCCATAGTAAACATTTCAGTATTTTTTAGTCTATAGTATGTATATACATTTATATTCATATTATTTGCATTTTTTGCATATTCATCAAATTATTCTACTCTTTTTCTATTTTTAAGTTATTCATGGTTGTGATTCACAGTTACATTTTACTGCATGTTGTACGCATAGAATTGTGCATGTGACAAGAAACATCTTGAATCTTGCTTTATCACAGTACGGAAACATTAAATCTCTCCTGTATGCACAGTTCACAACCAGCATCCAATTATACCCATCTACTTCTTGCACTGACCCTGTATTATGAGGAGCAAACTTGAAAGGTTGCTGTGATATGTCAGGGCTTGAATTAAGCAGTGCAGGAGTAAGTTTTCATTAAATCTCTCTCATCTCCTGCTGCAGAGCATTATCAGGAGTGCCCACGATGCATAGTGGTGTTACAAAGAGAGCGAGAGGAAAATTAAGTGCAATATACGTACCCCCAGTCTCCTCCGTGTTTGTCCTGAAACCTGGAAGTAAAAGCAGAAGAAAATCAAAATTGGTGAGACTGCATCATGTTTTCAAAAGAGAGTCCATTTGTGTGTCCGCTTAGGCAAAACACATTTTGTGTTACATTGTGCTTTATCTTAGTCTGGATAGGTCGGCTGTCTGAAAGCTTTTGACACTGCAGGACATCCTATAATCCATAAAAACAGACAAAGTTACAGAACAAACACAAAAGCCTAGCTTGCTACTACCCCTTTTAGCTTTGTGACATATTTTTGCCCAGTTTTTATAGAAGGAAGTATGTCATATAGTGTCTGAAACCACATAAGAAGTCTGTTTGAGACTGCTTACTCCATGGGGTTTGACATTAGTTTCATAGCTAACTGAACACCTATTTTTTACATCAGCTAACAGATGCCCACACTGGCCACAATTGCATACGTGCATGATGGGGACTCATCCTACTTACCAAGAGAGGTCAAATGAGATTAAATCAGATTCTAAGACTTAAGTGTTCAAGTTTCAGCAGACAAGTGACAGAGTCTGATTTGTATGGTGAGTCTGTAGTTTCATGTTGTCTGACACAGTAATGACACAAACACAAATGCACCAAAAAGGGTCAAAAGGGGAAACCAGTCACATTTAACCTTAAATTTTGATTTGTGCAATTCCCTACCCACTATAACTTATTGTGCAATGTTTCACAACAGTGCTGTGTTTTCTAGTAACTAGAACATGGTGACCTGGTCAGTAGATAACTTTTGCTAAAAGGCTAATAAGATTAAAACCTATTCAGAGAAAATCTTTCAATTCAAATCTTTACTGAATGTAACAGTAAAAGTACAGCTAAAAGTTGTTAAAAGCCTATACTCTCAGGGGTGTGGCCGTACAGTCTGGACTTAAGCTATTTTTCTGTCATCTCAGATTTGTGATGAAATTGGGACTTGAGCTATGGCCATTTGTCTCGCTGAATATTTTAGTTGGTCTCGACCAAGTTTGGCTGGCTTTAGAAAACAGTGTGTCCACAAGTACGGTTTCTCCATGGTGGCCAAAAAAAAAAAAAAAAAAAAACACCCACAAAAGGTCAAAAAACATCCCCCATCATGTTCAGAAAATGAAAACTGGTTTAATTACTTCAAAATCTATCTAGAACGGGCATTGCCATTGACTGCCTGGCAACCAATTATATCCCTGCCAAACTCATCTCATGCATTCATGTTCAGCATTTTCATTTTGGCCACAGACTCTATGTTGGCGAGCCAAGTGAAACCACCCTACTTAAAAAGTAAAGTAAAAAGTATGGGCTGATTTGATCCAACAGTGTTGCTACACTGCTACTTGCCTTTAAATGATTACAAATTACAGGGAGGGCCACGGAAAAGTAGCCAGCCTCCAATATCGCTCCCACTTACGAAAATATGGCATCAGGCAGGGAAACGCCACCACAATCACTTTTAGTATCTGCTGTAACTTGTGGGTGGATGAATAAAAATCATCAGAGGTGGGCTACTTATCTGTGGCCCACCTTGTGCAGCAGGTTGTCGAGTTATGACACAGATCCATTTTTGACAGTGATGTAATTCGGATTTTGGTGTTAGTTGAAACACAACCTAGCCTAATTCACTTGCCTATCCAAACACAGTTGTAAAATCATAAAAACACAACTAAGCCACAGAAAAGGGAAAACTCCCTCACTCATATGCCGCATTACTGCGTATTCTACTAGTTCACTCACGTAGTCCATAAGTACTCAACACTAAAGTCGAGTGGGAGTAAGAGTGGGAGTGGGCATCATAAACTCAAAACGTCGTATGTCGAGACTGTTGTAACCTGAGGACCCCCTGTATATTACAAAACTGCAAAATTGTATTCTACTGCTGCACACAACCAAACTACTGTATTCTACTGCCACGCACAACCAAACTACTACCTCACCATTGAGGTATCCTTGAGCAAGATACCGTCCCCATACACTGCTCCCTGAGCCCATTGGTGGCAGCCCACTGCTTCACTTGGTGAATGGGATAAATGCAGAGAAAGAATGTGCTGTGGTGTGTGTGATTACTAAAATAATCATCTTAGTATAGAAGATATATTGTATCTCCAGCGTCACACAAACATTATAAACCAGTTAGTTAGTCTCGAAGGGGTTACTATCTTGATCTTAACTCTTTCTCTCATCTGGACATGGTCTTGACTTTGACGCGAACTACTTTGAACTGGTCTTGACACAGGTACATAAAAATCTGATCTGACTGGTCAAACTAAAACACATTGCTGGACATCCCGTTGGAAAGGTCAGAAGCTTTTGTCCTTCAGAGTGCACAAAATTTGTCCGGCTCAAATCAGGTTTCCCAAAAAATCAGATTTGTCTTGGCTGCAGATGGCTATGGCATTGATCATGATCTCTTGATGATAGAACTGTGTATTTATTGGGTGTTTGTCTGTCATGTAACAAAAATGCATTTGGTTTGCAAATAAGCCAAGTACAAATCTGACTGTTCTCAGAAATCGCTTAAGAAACGGTGTTAATCCATGTATTATAGAGAGGATATACAGATATAAAATAAGTGTTTCACATAACGGAGGTGTGATTCTGTTTGTTCAGAGCGATTGATGTTTTGAAACATTGAAAGATGATAAGTGTTTTGCCACTTGATCTAACGTGTCAGATTAACCATAATTAATTAGAAAGCAAAGAATCCAGTAGTGATGGGCGGAGCTGATATTGTGAGAAATCATCACCCTTATCCTTCTGGACGTCGTCAACACTCCACTGACTGTGAATACAAGTTGCAGCTTAACCAGTAGAAATGTGTCAGTGACAGTAAACAGTGGTAGCTTGGTCCCAGAACTCTTGACTGAAGGAGTTACTCTGGAAATTGTACATAAAAGCTCAGATATATGCTAATATGTTGTATTATATATTTTATGTAATATACAAGCTTCAGGTAAAGCATGGAATGTCTTATACAAGCTTCAGATGTCTGTGTTTATCTGTCCAATACCATCAGAAATCTAGAACAGCTGAAAATATTAATGTGCATTGGGGGGGGTTCTTCTGAAGAATTTCTTTTCCCACTTTAAACTGAAGCAAACTTATGACACTGACCATGATAAGGAGGTTCAACAAGGTTCTCCTTCCTTGCCACCTCTCCTCTTTGTCACATTCAGTGCTCAGGGAGTGAGGCGAGGCACAATGTGCAGGTTCCATTAGATGGTTTTAATATAAAGACACAGAATCTAATCAAACAAAACCAAAAGGCACGAGGGCCTAACAGAAAGACGCCACATACAGGAAACATCAAGGTAGTGTGAGGGTTGATCCACAAATAACACACAAACTCATAGAACTTAAATACCAAACACTCTCAGACAAAAATCAATCAATCAAAAGGCCCAATCACTTAAACTAATACACAGAACAGGTGACACAGTGACACACGACACAAACATCCACTTATTTCAAAATAAAAGACCCATAACCAAAAACCCAGCCCTAACACTCTTCCTCCCTTTCCCTAAAGTTTGTATTTCAGGTACCGATATCAGAGGCTTCTGTGCAAACGTGGTGTTTGTTCAGCCATCTTTAAAGCAAACGAAAATCTCGAAGAAACTCTGGAGATCCAGGTATATATTTCAAAGGGTCTAATTTTCACTCAAAATGTTTTAACTGTTTAATGAATTGTCTGATATTTTTTAATAAAGCTTTGTAGTAAATTAGACAAGAATTTAAAAATACAAGGATTTTCACAAGTGGTCAAAGAACTAGAATGTTTGTGAGTGAGTGTGTGAGAGTGAGTGAGTTTGTGTGTGTGTGTGTGTGTGTGTGTGTGTGTCTGACTGCTCTTCTGACCCTCCCTCAGCACCACCTCTGGGATAACCACAGGCAAGCAGGCTAGCTGTCTTCAACCCTTTGAAGTCTGAGAGAAATTAATTAACACACACACTCACGCACATACACAGGCATACCCACCCACTCACTCACTCACTCACGCACACGCACACACACACACACACACAAGTACACCCACATACACACTCTACAACATTTAAATAACACGTAGCATAATCAAAGGAAAGAAGGGAATGCACACACACACACACACACACACATGCACATAAATACAAATCCTCCATGCCTCCATGTGTTGACCTGACCGCAATAGACATGAACCCAACTTGATGGAATTTTCACAGACCATCTTCAGTGCTGCACCATTAGGAGGTGTTTCCATGGCTACCTCGCAATCAGGCCAGCCAGTGTGAAACTCAAACACATTTCACATACATAAAGACTCAGCAGTCTGGTCAAAAATCAAATATACACAATCTTCTTTCTACTCCAAATAATGTGGTCCATCTGCAAAGATATAATCCCTGGCAAAAATTATGGAGTCATCACACTTAGAGTATGGTGTACATACAAAGAAACCATGAGAGAAAATTTGTGTTTAACAGCTGAATCCTCTGGCTTGATGATACAGTATGTTATGGAATCATCAACGTATCACAGTAAGCACTTTGTTACTCCTTTTTGGGCCTAAATTCTTCGAGGCATGGACTAATGAAAAACAAGATGTTCTGTCAACTCATAGTGGTCTCAAATAGCTGTGAACAGACCAGCTTGACAGCTCTCTTGAGGGGCCATGTTTCCTTTCAATTAGCCTGGTCCAACAGCTAGCCAAGGTCCTCAAGCACTCTTTTAACCACAGACTCATTTGCATTTTAAAACTTGCGCCCATAGTTGTTATGGGAATGCAAATTACAAGGTGAGCCCATTTTTTTTCCACACTGAATGATTCCATATTTTTTCCTCTACTTGACCTGAAAACATTATTTGGAGTAGAAAGAAGATTGTGTACATGGCCTGAAGCAAGTGTATGATTATTAGTTATGTCGTTTGCACAATGGTAATTGGTGGAGAATATAGTATCAAAAGCATCAGAACATCAGAACTGGACCATGGTCTGATGAATCACATTTTCATGTACATCACGTACCCAGGGAAGAGAGGGCAACAGGATGCACTATGGGAACAAGGAAAGCAAGGAGATGCAGTGTGATGCTCTGTGCAATGTTCTATTGGAAAGCCCTGAGTCCTGGTGTTCATGTGGATGTCATTTTGACATGTACCTCCTACCTAAAAATTGCTGCAGACCAAGTCCACCCTTTCATGGCACTGGCATTTCCTAATGACAGTGGCTTCTTTCACCAGGATAACACGGCCTCCCACACTACAAGAATCGTTACAGAATGGTTTCAGTAACATGACAGAGGAATTCAAGGTGTTGACTTGGACTTCAAATTCCCGACACATCAATCTGATTCAGCATTTGTGGGATGTGCTGGACAAACATGTCCCATCCATGGAGGCCCCAACTCACAATCAACAGGACTTGAAGGATCTGCTACTAATGTCCTGGTGCCAGATACTACAACACATCTTCAGAGGTGTTGTGGAGTCCATGCTGTGACTGGTCAGAGCTGTTTTGGTGGCACAAGGAGGACCTACACAACTTTAGGTTGGTTTAATGTTTTGACTTACACATTGTCCCAGACAGAGAAACAGAGGGGAGAGGCTGACAGAGAGATGGGGGGTAGGGAGGGTGGGACTGAAGGCGCAGGAAAAACAGGAATGCTTATTACTCGTGACTGCAGTCCACCTCTAAGCCATGTTCTCCCTGTAGAGTGCTCTTACTTCTATCTCCACACAGCTGCCTTCTGGCACTGCCATTAATGACCCCACAGTCACCTGCTGTGGCCTCAACTAAGCATTGCCAGCCACAGCAGCCAAGGAGATTCCTATACAACCAGATACTATGGAGGAAACACAAGGTCAGAAAAAGCAAATTAATTTTAACCACTTACAAACTAAAGATCTAGCAGTGGAGCCAGACTTTAATTCTCCACTTCCATAACTACATACCTCACACTGAAGCTTCAGTACTGCTTCTAATACTGTTTTGGATAATAAGCCTTAACAGATTTAACTGAATTTAATTATAAAACCACTCACTGGCCACTATTTAAAAACAAAATCTCTACCTTGCACATCCAATAACTGGCCACTTTATTTGAAAACACCAACCTTACACTTTCACTATTTGTATTTCAGAAAATTCCAGATTTTCTATTTCAAAATTAATTTATTGTCTATACTGTTTGCACAGTCAAAAGGAGCGGTTCAGGATACATTTCACTGCGTGTTGTACTTGTATGACTATGCATGTGACAAATAAAGAATCTTGAATCTTGAATCACTCTCTGGCCACTTTATTAGAAACTTCTACTTGGCGTTTCTGAAGATTTTAAAACTTGGTGTCACTGTGAGGTCAACAGTAGACCATGACAGAAATATGTCCAAACAAGAGTGGCTCTCTGGCACAGAAACTGAGCTAGAGGATGGCTCACATAAACAGTGCACCAAGAGATGGGCTATAGTGTCTAACTGTACATCTGGAGCCTCTAGGGAATTGTTTCTAATAAAGTGGCCTTTTACCATCATCAGTTCTATTCTGTTCTGTAGACTGACATTTTCACAGATACACATGTGCATCTGCATGCACACACTTATGACCATACACACACACACACGCGCGCACATGCGCACACACACACACACACACACACACACACACACAAAGTCTTTAGCTGGAGGCTGAGGCTGTTTCATACAAAATGAAGGGGGAGAATTTGGCAAATTGGCTCAGACAAATTATCTATGCATATTTTTTCCATACATTTCCCAATGTCCAGCTTCTTTAAGACAAGATAACCAGACTCGGGGAAAATTTTAAATAATGACATAAATATCCAGCCAGATTATGAGGACTCTTCATGGTACTATTAATGTGTAAGAGGGAGAACGTTTGTAGCACACTGAAGTATGACTACTATACTGTTCCTCAGAAATGTGCAAGTATGTTCTCAGTGTAATTACTGTTGTTATAATAGCCACTTACTTTGTTAGAAACCTCTACCTTGTATTTACTCTCCCTAGCACTTTTATGAGGTCCGTTTACCTAAATGACTGAGTTCCTCTAGTTATAAATGGTGAAAAGGAAAAAATATGACTGAATGCACTTGGTCGCCTCTATAATGTTATGTGGATCATGTTAGAAAAGTGAAAAGACCTATCTGAATTTTCTTGTATTCACTGGCCACTTTGCTAGGTCCACCTATTTTATACCTGTTTCTACCCTGCATGTTCAAAAGTTTGTAGACACTAAATATGCCCGCAAAATATGCTCCTAAAACTTGATACATTAACCTTCAAAAAAATTGTAAAGGTAAATCCGCATACGTACTGTACAGTGTACGCTGAGCTGCTGTCTCCCACAGTGCTAGAATGTAAAAAACCGATGTTACCTCTACATACACTGTACTGTAATTCATGCAAGTGCGTTTTCTTTGGTATGCGCTGTCATTTTCTTTGGTATAAGCAGGGTAAATACAGTAATAATCTAATTTAATTTACAGTAATAACAAAATACAGGGCTTTAAGAAGAACAAAACAAAAAACACGACAACACTCAGCGAAACACTCGAGATAGCTCCACACAGGAAACTGATGATGCGAAAATGCTGGACTGCATCTGCCAGAGATTGCTTTGTGTTCTCTTGACAGCACAATAAAAATTATACAGTTATATTTTACATGGAAATTTAGCTGAATTTACGTCAATATTTATGTTACAAAATTAGTAAATTATAATTTTCTTAATAATTTAGCACTAAACTGCATGAAAAATTACATATTGGCACAAAAAAAAATGCGGGGGATACTTGCAGTTTCTGCAGATTTGCGGGGGTTTCCGCCAACAATAATCAGTTAGGTTCTAAGAAAAACTCTACGAATGACTAAAGCCGCAGACTCTGAACCACGACAGGACACTGTATAATATTATTGCATTCACCATTAATGAGGTCAGGTACCTAAGTTTGAATATTAGTTCTGGATCACAAACACCGCTCAAATCCATGCTAGAGTTCAATCATACCAGAGAATGTAGCCCCACTGCTTCAAACCCTAGTGCTTGGAAGGCTTATACCCTTATAGCCAACACTTGGCATTGGACATGGTGATCTTTTGAATGAACTGATTGGTTGTGTTAACAAAAGGTACAACTTAAAGTAGCTGAGGAGCTTCGTTCACCCAATTTTACCCTCTACCTCGATTATAAATGGTCACCTGCTCCCCACAAGGCCCCCTCTGACCCCATGTAATTTGGGTGGTGGACTATTCTCAGCATAGTAGTGACAGGCACATATACAGGAATTGAGAAAATGTTAGGTTGAGGTCCACCACTCAAAAAGATCAAGTCAAGAGTGCTTTTAGGGTCAAAAACAGAGCATGGATGGAGGTTTTGATGCTCATTTTATTATTTCAAATGCAGCCACTGCTTGGTTTGGTAGACCTGTATGTTACCATGGAGATTCAAATAGTCTTATTTTGCTCTACACTGGCCCTTCAGGACAAAGGGGTGATTTAGAAAAAAGGTCTGATGAGAAGGGGATGGCTATAACACTAAACTAAAAATAATTAAAATGTAACCTTAACGTAAGGCCCAAATGGCCAATAAACTACAGCTGATTACTGTACTCTCACAGAAACATGTTTCTTAGTTTCTCTTTATGCCTATTTCTGGAGCACGCACAGGAAAGACAGTAAACATATAAGCATGTCAAGGGACAAAGTTTTCCATTCAAACTTGCAATGAAACTGGCTTGAAAGCTTGGCTTCAGTGAACAAAGAAGAAGCAAGAAGTCACTTGAGAATTTTGTTCAACAACCCTAACTATTTGTGTTACATTATGTAATGGTTGATTTTGTGGATTTTTTCTGGATAGTTTTAATTATATTTCAACCTGGACCAAATCAAGATTCCAGACAAACACCTTAAAATAACCATACCATACTGAAGAAAATAACACTATAATCTTATTCCATTTAATGACATTATTGGTTCTGTAACTGTCCTTATTCATATTTTTTGCTCCCAGAAAGGCCATTGTTTTTTTTGTTTTGTTTTTTATAATGTGTTCATAAGCTTTTAACTGCAGCAGCCAACATTAGCTGTGTCAAAAGAAGCATATTAATAAAACAAAGAACAAATTATATTCATTTATTTGTTTTTGTAACATGTTGGCCAATGTTTATATTTAAACACATACATACATAATTTTCCCCTAACCTTTATAGTGATAAATAATTACATAAATGATTTATTCAAGAGGAATCCTGGAGCAATAATTGCTTGTTTCAGGATGTAGCAAAAGGAAAATTCCTCCATTATCCCCATAGGAAGTATAGCTTTCCCAGCGCGACAATGGTCCACTGCTATGCCAGCAAATAAGGACTGGGAATTTCACAAAATGAAAGAGCGTTTTCCACACAATTTAAACAGTTCCATCATCAATTCACTCAAATGTAATGTAGCAACCTGAGGAGAGCACATAGAGTTAGAATGTACTGGAAGAGGGTAATCAATTATGACAAGCTGCCCGGGCCCAGAAGTACTAAAGCATCCCCAAATCCTCAGGTTTCGAGAAGGAAATCTGCATTTCAATTAGAAGTGCACAGGCTGCTTTAGGGAGTATACAATGGGGAGTCTATATTTAAGCCACTGCTGTATTTATGAGCATGAAATCACCCCATGCAAGACCTTGATGTCCCAGTATAGGCAAAGCCACCTGAACTAAAAGGTGATGTTTATCATCGATGAAGCCATACAGAAAGGTTTCTTTCCAGAAAATATAAAAATTCCCCAAAATTATTAAGGATTCCATTAAAAGTGTTTACAGGACCCCCTTTGACCCCCATTTGACCAGAAAATAACCCCATCAAATTCAATGGTAAAGTCAGATGCATTCATTTTGAATGTCTTCCAACAGAAATGGATTAGTCTGGCTTGCTAGTACTTGCTAGCTTTTTTATCCTCCCACCCCTTATTGACCATATCACCCCCATAGAGCCCTTTCACAAACACACTTTGCAAATTCTAATTTAAGCCTTAATTGTGAGCATGTTTGAGATTTTGTGTGGTCGTTTCACTTATTGATTTATTGAAGGAAAGAAGTCAACACCAACTGTAAAAATACACATGTGTGAAAAAAACAAATTGACATAAGTGCCTGGAGAGCCCCAACCCAATGTAATGATAGTAGTTATTTAGGAGAGACACTTAATATAAAGTAGGACCAGTACATAACACCACTTTGTACCATGCTCTGGAATACTGTTACCCCAACACTAGTAACAGTATTCTAGAGTACCAAAGCCATATAAAATAGGTGTAAAACTAACCCGGATAGAACAGTTTTTAGGAGTCAAAGCATATGGCCTTTCCCCATCTATAAAGACAACAAATCTGGAGGAAGTTCCTTTGGGCATTGGCACCATTTCTCACAAGCATTCAGCGAAATCCAAGGCCCATTCACCACTAGCCAGGAAGCTCTGCTGAAAAACGGTGGCCAAGGGCAGGGATCATTTTTCTTTCTCTTCATGTTAACCACCACCCCAGCCTCAGAGCCAGGGTAAACAAAGGCTATATAGGTCACCTTCACTCTGCAGAAGAAAAATACCCTGTTAGTGTTAGAGGAACACAAATACACCCTCATAGGCAATCTTATAGGTAATCCAAAGTCCTATTCTATGAGAATGATAGCTTGGCACACAGAGAAAGCATGTTATCAGAGGACTGTCAGCTACAAGTGATGCTTTTCCAGTCACACAGACATAAAACATACTCACTCACACAGAGACACACCTAATCACATTCTTCAAACTACTACTTCAACTCCCGTCTACTTATATCAATGCCATACTGCAGTTCCAAAATATTGCACAACTGGGATCTGCATCTGTTTACCATTTTGATCTATAATTGCACTATATGTCCAGTTGACCTCTAGATTTTCTTGGTTGTCTGCTTAGTTACAGGCATGTGTCTCATATGCCAGCATAACATAACATGCCAGTGTCACAGCTGTGTTGAGAGTGGTTCATTACATTTACATTTACGGCATTTAGCAGACGCTCTTATCCAGAGTGACGTACATCGGAGCTCAAGTAGTCCACATCTGTTCTTCAAACCTGAAATGCTATACTTAAATCAACATCCGCTATTCAACCAAGTTACTGCTAGCTAAGTTACACCCCTTAACAAATCCTGTCAAAGAAAAGTCAGAGGTTAAAGCATAAGTAAAGAAGTAAAGAATTTAAACTTTTTTGCAGTACTGCTGTTGCTCATAATAAAAGTGTACCAGTGTCAGGTCTGGGGGCAATGTTAGTGGGTGGCCAGTAGAGGCCACACTTGTTTAAGTTCGAATTTAGGTTTTTGTGAGGTTTTTTTATTTTGAAGGTTATATGAGTTTGGTTTATCATGATTTCCAGCTGTGTTGCATTTGTGTTCTGTTTAGTCATTGGGGTTTAGGAATTGTGTTGGGTATTTAAGGGTGATTCAGTGCGGTCGTAGTTGCTGGTCATTAGTTTGCTTTGTGTTCCTCCTTTTGCAAAGTTACTGGCCATCGAGCCTTTTTGAGTTGTTGTTAAATAAAAGACATTACGAGCATGGAAACCTGCCTAAACACCTGCCTTCATTGGGAAAAAGGGGAATACGTGACAGAATGACCAGCCAGGAAAACAGAGGCGCTGCAGGCATGGGATGGGGGAGTGCGGAACTCTCCCCAGATGAAGAAGAACTGATCCTGAGAGAGCTCTCCACACTCTCCCAGGAGCTGATCGCCCGGGACATGGCTGCTGGCTACAGCACCTGGTGGCCGGCACCTCCGCCAGCGAGGAGGAAGCAGGTACAGAGGCCTGCTTTGAGCACCCCAACAAGAGTGTTGGACGGGGCTGCTCTTTCAGACCTCCCGCTTGCGTCCAGCCAGGGTCCTCGCCCCGTGAGGAGGAAGCGGGCACGGAAGACCGCCTTGAGCCCCATGACGAAGGAGTCAGAGACGGAGGCTCTTTTGGTCCTCCTACAGGAGCTGGGAGCCTAGAGCGTGAGGTCGCCCCAACCACCACCCTGCTGCAAAGCCCAGCAGCTCTGCTCCCGAGCCACGCAGCACCAAGGCCTGGGGATCAGCTCCAGAGACCCGTGCCAGCACCCCGAAGACGGCTACAGCCTCCTATACCAGCCCCCCAGCTTCGCCCACCAGCACCAGGTAACATAGGGAGGGTTGGTGTAGGGGAAAGAGTAGCTGCAGCCTCAGCTTCAGCCGTAGCCCAGGAGTCTATAGACCTTTTAGGCCCCTTAGAGGAGCCGTATGGCTCATTAATAGAGCCTTTGCGGCCCACAGTAGCCACAGCTTTAGCTTTACGCATAGCTCAGAAGCTGGAAGAGTTAGCCCCAGTCAACAGGTCTTTAACCTTAGCCCCAGTCAAGAGGTCTTTAGCCTTAGCCCCAGTCAACAGGTCTTTAGCCTTAGCCCCAGTCAACAGGTCTTTAGCCTTAGCTCCAGTCAACAGGTCTTTAGCCTTAGCCCCAGTCAACAGGTCTTTAGCATTAGCCCCAGTTAACAGGTCTTTAGCCTTAGCTCCAGTTAACAGATCTTTAGCATTAGCCCCAGTTAACAGGTCTTTAGCCTTAGCCCCAGTAGACAGGCCGTTAGCTTTAGCCTCAGACAAGAAGCCTGTAGCCCTTGTCAAAGGGCCTTTAGTCGTAGCCGTAGCCTCCCGAGAAGGGCTTTTAGCTGTAGCAGCCCGAGAAGGGCCTTTAGCCGTAGCCGTAGCAGCCTGAGAAGGGCCTTTAGCCGTAGTTGTAGCCTCCCGAGAAGGACCTTTTGAGGTAAGGGAGGGGCAGAAAATTCCATCAGGGGAAGGGGTCTTCTCCTGAATTTTTTGGGGGGTACTGGGGTCATGGAAGGCTCCGGTGGAGCCTCAAGAACAACGAGGGGCTTTCCATGAGCTCCAGTGAGGCCCAGGGAGAAGGCTCCATCCCTGAGGACAGTAAGGAGCCTCCCATGAGCTCCAGTGAGGCCCGTAGAGAGGGCTTCACCCCAGAGAACAGCGAGGGGCTTCCCGTGAGCTCCAGTGGGGTCCGTGGAAGGAACTCCGCCTCTGAGGACAGAGAGGGGTTTCCAGTGGAGGGCCCTGCTCCAATGACTGCAATGAGTTCCCCGCAGAGGGGCTCCCGGGAGGGGACTCCACTCCCAAGGACGGTGAGGGGGCTCCTGGTAGGGGGCTCCACTCTACAGGACACGGAGGGGCTCCCGGTAGGGGGCGGCACTCCAGAGGACAGTGAGGGGCTCCCAGTAAGGAGCTCCACTCTACAGGACACGGAGGGGCTCCCGGTAGGGGGCGCCACTCCAGAGGACACTGAGGGGCTCCCGGTAGGGGGCTCCACTGCAGAGGACAGTGACGGGGAGGAGCTCCCGGTAGGGGGCTCCACTCTCAAGGACAGTGAGGGGCTCTCAAGAAGAAGCCCCCTAGGTAATGATGGGGACTCGTAGGTAATGATGGGGGGACCACCCGGGCCGCCTTGGCCGTGCGGAGCGCCGGCCAGGAGGTAATACTATGAGAGACGGCCAGGTGGGGCTCATGGGACGCTTCCCTTTGCCTCCGCCTCCCCCTCCTCCGTCTTTTGGTGTTTCGTGGGCACACCAGGGGTGCGCTTTAAGAGGGGGCGTACTGTCAGGTCTGGGGGCTATGTTAGTGGGTGGCTAGTAGAGGCCACCCTTGTTTAAGTTCGAATTTAAGTTTTTGTGAGCTTTTATTTTGAAGGTTATATGAGTTTGGTTTATCATGATTTCCAGCTGTGTTGCATTTGTGTTCTGTTTAGTCATTGGGGTTTAGGAATTGTGTTGGGTATTTAAGGGTGATTCAGTGCGGTCGTAGTTGCTGGTCATTAGTTTGCTTTGTGTTCCTCCTTTTGCAAAGTTACTGGCCATCGAGCCTTTTTGAGTTGTTGTTAAAAGACATTACGAGCATGGAAACCTGCCTAAACACCTGCCTTCATTGGGAGAAAGGGAGAATACATGACAACCAGCTGGCCAGTCGCAGCCAGTCACAGTAAACATCATCAAAAGGCATGTCAATATAAATGCCTTGGCTTCCAATTAGTTATGCTTGATCAAAATCTGATGATATGAACACTTACAAACAAACCAGCAGGAACAGTTCAAAAACATGTATTTGTGTTGCTGTACAACAAGCATTATCATCCTGTTAGTCAAAGTCAAAGGAATGACACCAGCATCAAGGCAAACATAGTCTAAGAGACAAGAAGATATTTTACTGCTCTGCCATTAGACGGAGCGAAAAGAGTAAATACAAGAACAAACACATAGATGGATTTTTTTGTGGAATGCTGGTGCACAAGCAGAAACCTCACAAACCAACAAGTGGAACTGTTAAAAAAAAAAAACTCCCCCGGTCAATAGTTCTTTTATAATAACTGACTGAAATCTTGTTAGACTATGACTCATTTTCACAGTCCCTGATGCATCTAGGACTTTCAGAAGGCACAATGTGAAATTTATTCTCATTAAGTTGGTCCCCTCCCTTGTGACTCAAAACGTGACTGCATGCTTACAGTGCCACTTTTATAGTTCTGTAATGTTCCAAAATATGTCATGTTAATCTGTCATTTAAGACCCTCCATCCAGTCCAAGTCCTAACCAATGTGACAGCTGAGTTGGTTGAGATTTTTTCACGAGAATAAATCATGATATGACTATTTTCTATTGGTTATTATGTGTTAGTATCATTGTAATGCTTAACAGCATGAAGATTCTATTAAATAAAATTGAACTAAACATTTGTAAACATTGTGTTGATGCACACATGTAGTTTTAGTGCCCATAAATCATTAGGCCTTCTCTTTTCTACCCAGGAAGGCTTTGAGGGTTCCCCACTGAGATACAAAATGTAAGTTTAATGTGAATATGGGTCACTGTGTAGATTAAATGTGTAATTACATCATTACATTTGAGCAGTATAGCAAAAAAAACAAGGAACATCTGTGGGTCGAGGCTATTTAGCTAATATGTCATTACATTCAGTAAAGAGGCTTTTCTATTTAAGCATTTATACCTCCATAACATCAGAAACACAGAAGCCGAAAAAAATCACAGCTGCCTTACAATGGAACTGAGTTCAGGGCGCTTCGATAATGATGGAGATTTGCAGGTGAGCTCTCCCTCCGCAGCACCACAGGCTACGGGCTGGAATATCAGCATGTACGCAGGGCCTTGGGCCTTTTTTAAGCACACACTGAGAAACCCCCGCTGAGAGTGGGGTGATGAGAGTGGTGACCTGAGCTGGAAGACTTATACACTAGCAACAGGCAGGAAGACAGGCAGGCTGCCAAACTGTGTGGGATTACATACTGCATCGACTGTGTGTGTTTGTGTGTGTGTGAGTGTGTGTGTGTGTGTGTGTGTGTGTGTGTGTTTGTGATTTCCAGCATGCTCTTCACACTGCTGGCCCACTCTCGGGGTGCACTGATTGGGACAGTGCTCAATCTCACATCTTTGGTTGTTAGCAGCGATCATGGCTAACACAGGCACAGTCACGCCTTCCTCCCTCACTCCCACAGAGAACGGAAAGAATAGACGGAGGAGTGAAGTTGTGCCTGAAGGCAATGTGCCAGCCCCTGTGTAAAATCTGACTCAAACCTGACTCAAAAGGTAAATGGACACATTTCCTCTCTGTGTGATTCAAGGCCAGACTATAACGGCAGGTTTAAGAAGTATTCCTCCTGGCAGATAGTATGAGTCTCATTATTGCTAATTATGAAACTGGCATATGGGCACAGAGTTTATGAAGCATGTGCATAAAAAAAACAACATTCACAGACTTATATAACCAAGAAACAAGAAAGCTGAACACATTCCATAAAAAGACGACAGTATAATTTATTTATTAGCAGAATTACATTAAAACTCGTGCATCTTACGTGATTTTTCATATGGCGAAAATGCAGCATTATTGTGTTGGTCCTGTGTGGTTGGTATAGCAACAACCAAGCAGGCTTTACAGTATCAGCAGCTTATAATAAACATCAAATGTATTTATCCTCTTCGTCATGTATAGTCACATATTCTGCAAAAGTGACTTGATCTGATGTCTGTAAACATGTTACCATTTCATAGATTATTTAGTTTGTCTTTATGTTTCTTTGTTTTTCATTTCATAAACTTAAACATAGCAACAAAAAAAAAAAAGTCAGGGCTGTCCAGATAGTAGGACCAAAAATGTGTCATGTCCACTGTCATGTTCACTCTGTATAGATAAATAAATAAATGGATAAATAAGCTGTTCTGTAATACTTTGCAGTATACCGTTTCAGACAAAATTAATATGCATATGTATTAATAACTCACATTCATTTTTACACCTATAAAACAAATCTAAAACAATTTAAATGACAAAAAAAAACTAAATAATAGACCATTTTTACCAGTACACAGTCAAACATTCTTCCAGGACCAGTTTAGTCAGCCCTTTACTATCCACCTAAACATGAAAACTACAGAGCTTTATCAAATAACGCTTTTTCAGACTTCTTAGCAAAGTGTGTAGTATGAAGCAAACTAGCAAGAGTGCAAAGACAAATCTTTTGGACATTTATAATTTCTCATTTCTCTTGTTATCCTCTGTCTTTTGTCATTTTTGTTATTTTATTGTACAGAGTTTGTCAGATAAGTTAAACATTTCTGTCACGTTTACACAGATTTATCTCCTTTTCTCCACTGCACATGCAGCAATAGTCAGAGTATATTTATATGTGACTGTATTTACAGTGAAATAAGAGGATTTTGAGTAATGTAAATGACTGGATACTATGTGTGTCCATTTTAATAAAGAACTGTATTAGAAACACAGTCTATATGTATTATTATATTTATTATTTTGAGATGATAAGCAGGCAGTGCAGCCCACTGAAGTCCCCATAAAGGAGGAAGAGGAGGAACTAGAGCCCTACTGAAGAGCCTAGGAAGCCTGCTTTTTGACAAATACTTTATTCACTGGCATATAAAAATCCTCTACCTCAAAATCCTCGACATCTTCACTCGACTCTATTCCAACACGTTTGTTTAAAGATGTCCTACCAATAATAATCGGACCTCTCCTATCAGTATTAAATTCCTCACTTAATAT
>JBBPCX010000154.1:22733205-22764988 GCA_037974365.1 Hydrocynus forskahlii
GATTTGGCTTTTTTAATTGTCCTTTTCAGATCTGCTCTGGCAGCACTGTACAGTTCTTTGTTTCCTGACCTGAAGGCGGAGTTCCGAATCTTCAGCTGTTTGCGGATCTGGCTGGTCATTCAGGGCTTCTGGTAGGGAAACATTCGGATGTGTTTATTCACTGTAACATTTCCCACACAGAATGTGATGTAGGACAGGACAGCATCTGTGTGTACAGCCAGGTCCGGGTGTTCAAAAGCGCTCCATTCTGTGTGAGTGAAACAGTCTTGAAGCTGAGGAAGTGCGTCTTCTGGCCATGTGGTGATGGACTTGATTACAGGAGCAGTACTGCTTCTGAGAGGTGTGTATGCAGGGGTAAGGAGCAGAGAGAGGTGGTCTGACTGGCCTAAGTGTGGAAGCTGTGTGGCTCTGTATGCATGTTTAATGTTAGTGTAGACATGATCTAATGTGTTCTGCCCTCTGGTCAGACACTTAACATGCTGGTAGAACTTGGGCAGGACAGACCCTAAGTTTGCCTTATTAAAGTCACCAGCTAAAATACTGTATGTACACCATCAGGATAAGTTTGCTGTAGCTTGTTGATGGTGTCTGATAACAGCGAGAGACCTATGCTAGCATTAGCGCTAGGTGGAATATAAACAGCCGTGATTAGCACAGCTGTTAGCTCTCTCGGAAAGAAAAAAGGACGGCATTTAATTGAAATTGACTCTAAGTTAGGTGAACAGTGTGTGTGTGTATGACTAAACTATCTGTACACCAGCTGTTATGAACGTAGATGCACAAACCGCCCCCTCTGCTCTTACTTTGTTTTGGATATTATTGAAACACAGCAGTCCTGAACATAGCAATTACCCTCCATGAGTAGTTCCGGCTCGTCCATTTTGTGGATCAGGGATCTTGCGTTGGTGAGGAACATGCTCAGGAGAGGAAGTTTGTGTGGATCTTTCCTCAGTCTCTCTAGTAGGATGGAGCGGCATCCCCGCTTTTGCTTTCTCTCCTGATGCTGCCTGCCAATAACAATCCACGGAGCGCCCGGTTGTCTTGCGATCTCGGTTGGGAAGTTATATGAGCGATGAGACTCGTCTGCGATGATCTGTTTCATGTTGCAGCCTATGTCCAGTGACTCCTGATGACTGTATTGGTAATTAACGTGCGCGAGGACATACGAAAACACCAAAATAGCACCAGAAAAGAAGAGCCGTTAGCCGCTGCGTCTGTGCGCACCGCCATCTTGGCTCGAATCTGGGAAGGATTCTAAAGCTTCTGAAGCATTCTAAAGCTTCTGAAACGTTTCTTACAGAAATCAGTTTTAAATATGTTGAGATTTGAGATACAATGTTGACTTTTCGAATTAAATTTTTCCTTTTTTATGCCAGAGGAGTACACTCAGGTTGTTGTAAGGCAAAGTTATGTATATATATGCACACTACCGGTCAAAAGTTTCAGAACACCCCAGCGTTTCAAGCTTTTTTAAATTGAAATGCAAACAGTACAATGGATTTCATGAAATGGTACAAAGGACAGTTCTGAACTGCGAGAGGTTTAAAAATGGTAAGGTTACCCAGAAGTGGGAAATAATTCTGTAGCTCCATGCAGTAACTCTGGTATGTGCCTAGTTGGTCGGGTTCGTCTTACAGTAAAATAGTGACCCAAAACATAAGTCAAAGCTCTGCCAGAACTACCTTAGAAAAGAGAACAAGTTTGTAAGCTGGAAAACATGGCGTGGCCGGAAGTATCCAGACTTAAACCCCATCTAGCTTTATACACGCTGTATTTGTATAACCATTACTGTAAAGAAATCTGAATGGAAAAGCTTTTGTACAACATATCATTTCACATGAAACTCTGACCGACTCTGTTTGCAACAAATGATGTCCCAAAAATAATGTATAAATAATATATAATATATATACATTATTGTAATGGATAATATATATGACAGCCGAGACATAGAGCACTGCGTGCTCTCCCCGCCCCCATTCAAAACAATTTTACTACTTGGCCACTAGGGTAGCTGGGTGTACTGGATTAGCCAAACGATGCCACCCAGGTTTAGACGCCCAAACAGCAACAGCACACATACTCTCGCAGTACAAAAGACTCCCACAGTCATATCATCAATTAGAGCTGTGTACTGGCCCATCTCTCTCACTGACACAGTCATAATATACATTAAGCAGCACACGTTTGGGGAGGGAAATTAGCACCAGTCCAATTCAGAGCCTGCCCAATTGATGGGGCATTAGCATACTTGGGAGGGCCTGGTGGTGGCGAGCGGGCCCCTGTGCTAAACAGATAAGGACATTAAAGCGCTGGCAAGCCAAGGTTCCTCTCCCTCTCCTCTCATTAATATTTCCAGGCCTTTTCATCTCTTGGCTGAAGCGTGTGTCTGGGGAAAGGGGTATTAAACTTATCTCCACAATTACCACTGAACTCTGAGAATTGTATCATTTCTCAGAGTAATATAACGTCAGGCCTAAGAGAGAAATCTCCCAAAGCTTTCATGCATATTCCCAGGCTATGATACGGAGAGTGCGAGGCAGCATGAATGCATTAGGGAAGATATCTTCATGAAGCCATTCCTTTGCTAGCCTCCTAAACTCCTGCAGCATGTCAATGCTAACACACAGCCTACAAGTCACACCAGAGGGAAGCCAAACCATGAGTACAAAATGTGATCTGTTGCTAATTGCATGAATCTCTGAGCATGAGTCTTGATCTCTGGGGAAACAGAGAAAAGCTCCAAATATAAATCTTAGTTCCATCTTTCTAGAAACACAGCAGTCCCTATATACAGTGCTCTGCAAAGATCAGAGACCACCCATTCATTTCTGTCATGCCCCAATTATGACCATTATGTTTGTTTTTTCTGCCTCAGGAAAATGCGAATAAACAAAAAATTTCCCAGAAGCTTCAGTAGCAAATACAATATCATTTTATGAGCCCACTCATTGCATTGATTACAGTTTCATTCCTTTTGGGTGACTTGCTTTCATTTTCCTGTAGGAATTTGCAAGGACATTTTTTCAGGCTTCTTGTAAATACCTCAAAGTGCAATCAGTAGAAGACAACTGCTTTTCACCACACATGCGATCTCAATCATACTCAAATCATTTTTTTCAAGCATTCTTTCTCAAATATGAAAACTTTAAAATGTTTTTTTTTTTTCTGACTTGGAAAGATTTGGTCTTGCATAACTACTTGAAGTCCCATCTTCTCTCTATTTTTTGCAGTTTTAAGCTCAGGTTTTGGAAACTTTCAACCAATCTCTTCAAAAATATTTCCTTTAGTCCTTTTAGATGCCTTTGTGAATTAAATCTGCATGGCAGCTGAGGTCTGTGTGGGTAGTTACTCATGTATGCCTCTTTCAATGAGAACATCGTTTCAGTACTGGGAGCAACTTTTCTTATGAGGTTTTAAAAATAGGTTCTGCATAGAACCAAAGATGGTTCTGCAGTTATTACAAGTCAGAGAACCTGCTTTCTGAAGTATAGAGAACCCTTATTATTAAGAGATTAGTAGGACGTTTGGCCTGGAAGAATGATGTTTGTCATAAAGTATTAGATAAATGGAGCAGACCCTGTGTTGTTGCTCTTCATAATCATGCCTCCTTAAATCCCACCTTATAATGGCTACGAGGTCTTAATTAGGTTTTAATTTCAGCAGCTGCGGTTGGGCCCGTCACCGTCTGCCTGCAGCTTCAAACAGGCAGACAGCCACGCTTGATCTACCTCTGCATCGAGGTAATGATGAGGCCTTTCAGTTAGCCAGCAACAGGAGGCATCAGCCCACCGATTCCTCATCACAGACACCACGACAGGCATTTCTTCTTAATTGAGTAACACACAGGAGTTTTATTTGGTGTGTGTGTGTTTGTGTGTGTGTGTGTGTGTGTGTGTGTGTGTGTGTGTTGTATGGGTGAGCTATCTTTGTGTGAGATTTGAAGAAAAATATTCTAACTTATCCCTAAGGAGGGCGCTTGGTAAAAGGCCATTGCATTAATGAAGCGGCATATCCCAAACGATCGTTAAAAACTTCAAACAGCGAACAAGGAGAGGTTGTATTGCTGACAGCTAAACGCACTTGGAAAGAAAAATTTGACAACACTAACAATCAGTCTGCCCGTTCTTAATTACAGAAGGATGTGTGCCTCTGTTTCAGTGCGTGTTTCACATGCTTCAGCTGCACAGAAAAAGTGGGTGCTGTTACTCCAGGATAATTAAAAGGGTATAGTGATGCATGTGCACTCCCTGCAAGATTTATTACAGCAAAAGCTGTTTACTTGCTCCTCTTCATCAGTAGAATCAAGGTCTCTTGGCCATACATTCACTTCCCAACATTCAGAGAAGGATGGATCTATTCAAGTGATTTTAAGGAGGGATACCACCAGTTTTACAACATGCATAGTAAAACTAGTAAGAATGTAAGCAATGAGGGGGTTTCATATTAAAATGCACTGTTATTATTATCAGAATTGTTCTGGACATTCCAAGTGTGTCAAATATGTTATTATGAAATTATTATTTTAATAAGTTCTTTTTCCTTGGTATGAGTCTTCATGATTTTGATTATTTCACATCAAAAAAGTGATACAACGTAGAATGTGCATATATATGTGTAATACAAATGAAATATATAACATACTATGTAAAAATTAATGTAATGACAATCTGACAAAATGTCTTCTAAGACTATTAAGAGTTAAATTACTTTATACAGGCACAAAGCATAACAAATGGCAATATCCTAAGCAGTAAATAAAATTATAGGCCCAAACGTCCTCTCGTTTGTCGACTAAGAATAATTTGGCCTTCCAATTCAAGTGACTTTGTATCCTAACAGCAGATAAAAACCTAGCTCTACATGCCAGCATTTCACTGCTGGCTAGACAGTTAAGCTATGCCAGACAGTAATTGGCAATATACTGATGCCTTAATTATGGCCATGATGTATTCCACCATCCAAACTGGCTCGGCGAGACAGGGACACCTCTCTGGGCCTGTTTTGGCATTTTTGTCTTATACCTACCTTATAATTAATCAATACTGCAACAGGCACACGTTGGGCATTTCGCTCCCTGGTATCATGCACATCATCAGGCTGTACACACATTATCACCTTTATTGGAAATGCTTCCCTCATTCCATCATTCTCCAGCCATTTCATGAGCTCCACCTACTTTACAGGTGCAAAATGACAGACTGTACCCCATCTGTTGCTGCACAGTTTGTCAGCCTCCCTCATCATCTGTCATTTTCTGATGACATGAACACAGTTGACCTGATATTATTTGAACAGTGGGCTATTCTCAGCTCAGCAATCACATTAGCTAGACACACTTGGATAAAATGAAAATGAATTCCATTTCACTGCTGAATTCCATTACCACTGTTTCTTGTGGTAAAAGTGTGAATCACTGAGAGTTTGGCAGCAATGCCATAGGCATCCATCCACAAGATGACAGCATAATTTTAGTCTTCCTTTTGTAGTTAATGTTTTCAAAGTACTCTGAACTGTCCAGTGACGTTGAGCTGTCCAGTGATGTTGAGCTGTCCAAAGATGTTTCATTAGTGGCGGTTTGGAAGATGGTGGCAGCACTTCACATTTCTTAGAGAAAGCCTCCCCAAGCTCTGTAACATTGTGTGATTATGATAGGGGTAATGCTAGCTAAAGTAAAGTAAAGGCCCCTTATAGTCAAACGTGAACACAGCACAGCACACAGTGTGAACAGTGTGAAATTCTTTCTCTGCATTTACTCATTCACCAAGTAGGGGGCTGCCACCAATGAGGGGTACCCGGGGAGCGGTGTGTGGGGATGACACTAGCAGTTCTGGGATTCGAACCCACAACCTTCTGATTGCAGGCACAGCTCCCTAACCACTAGGCCACCAGCTGAAAGTAGAACAAATGTCCATGACCAAAGCTGTGGGGAAAAACACTGAAAAAATTAGGTTTGGATTATAAAATAAAACCTTTGACTTTCACAGTCTCACACAAATTGTAAATTGTTTACACACTTTTCTCTGTTTAGCTTCTCTGACCTTTCCACAGTTTAAAGGTAGAATTAATAGAATATACAAACAATTGAATACTATGGCCCAAATTCACAAATACGGCACAGCAAAAATGGCTAACCAGTGAGATATTAGCTTCGACTACTCGTTAGCTACGTTAGCCTCGTAGCTTCACTAAAATGGGAGGTGGTCACCCAACAAAACATGTTATGGCTGCGTTTAGGTTAAGGGGAAAATGTGTAAATGTTTTGCCAAATCAGACCTGATGTTACAATGTGCTACTACAGCTATAGACTGTTTGCATTTGAAATGAGCTGGAGGGGGGTATGGAGAGTGTAAAACATACCATGCCCTTACGACCCCCTGATTCATTTATATTTAACACTCAGGGCCCAATTTACTGCAAGTTTAAGGTGCAGTGCTGACACATTCTGCCCAGGCATCATGTACATAACTGGTACATGGGCCTAAACATGCATTTGATGGGCCATGTGCCTGGTAAAGTGCAATTATCTCCCACATACATATGCATTTCCCTCAAGTACATGCTGAAAAAATGTTTACCATCATAATTACACTGCTTAAACTGAGACAATGTGGCCACAATAGGCATCTGTGCTAGCCATTCATATAATCTATTTTTAGCCAGAGTGAAATTACACTCCTGTAGAATGTTTTGATGGGAACACCGCTATCTCACTCCCTGCTTGGTCTCAAGGTTATTGCTAACAATGTGGTCGATAAGTCTGTTGTTTAACCGTGACTTTAAGAACAGTTTTAATCCATTTAAAACTCAGTGGGCAGGGCTACACAAAGCTTGCTTAAATGAACTGAATATTAAATTCAGGCGCACTGTGGGCACATTTCGGACCTGCACTCTACATTTACATTTACGGCATTTATCAGACGCTTTTATCCAAAGCGACTTCCATTCCCTAACTACAGGGGACAGTCTCCCTGGAGCAACTTGGGGTTAAGGGTCTTGCTCAGGAACCCAGTGGTGGTGTGCTGAAGGTAGAATTCGAACCCATGACCTCTTGGTCCAGAGGCAAGTATCCTACCCACTGAGCTACCACCACCCCGAAAAAAGGACTCTACTATACTGTACTGTATCAGCCTTACACCAAATGGACTACAAAGTCACAAGAATGACAGTTACGATACATTATATGAAGATAGCACTAAGTCATAGGGTTTGGGGTGTAATTGTATTTGAATCTTGAAAAAGTTATATGCTAATCATAAAGTTATATCTTAAACCTCAGTTATGTGTTCTGCCTTTGTAATTGTAGCTACTGTGTAACTTGCATGGTTGGAAATGTGACATTTCCATTTTTCTGTTTTCAAATATTTGGCAGAATAAATGGCAACTCTAAATGTTTGGAATGGAACCAATAGATATTGTAGGTCTGCAATTTCAGTGTTACTCCTCCCTATTTACAGTCTGATCATGAGCAGGGCCATCGGAGGGCGGGGCTCAGGGGTCGGTGCTCCCCAGGATGGGCTCTTTCAGAGTCAGCAAGCAGTGGACGTGGCAGACTGGTTTTCTGTCTTTGTCGGCACAGAACACCTCCTGCTGCTAGCAGGGATGCTAATGAAGCTACAAACACTAGATTACGTCTGGCCAAGTTAAGCCAGGCATATGGAGGGGAGGGTCCCCCGCGAACCAGCAGGGAAAGCAGTGACACGAGCCAAAAGGGCCTGGGCACCTCAGAGGTCCGCTCTGCAGGTAACCTTCAGGACACAGGCTCAATCTGTGGAGGAAACTTTTTACTGCAGCTTGTGAAAATCAAGTAATTCTGGCTCGCTGCTGACAAGGAAATTACCACTTGCTAGCAAACCTGCCCTCAGCTGCAGGCTTCACTTGGCCAGTGGTCATATCATGAGCAACCTTTAATAGAGGCTTATCCAGGTGGACAAAGAATAATTCTGACACTTTCAATTTGCTGGGCACCCTCTTCTAGAGCCATGCACCATCTTCAGAGTATGCCCTCCACCCCCCCAATTCCCCTCTCTTTATTCAGTGGATCAAAGATAACATACTGCTAACCTCAGGTATCTTCCTAAGGGAGATTCTGTAATACTAATGTAGTTATGAAACTGTAAAACTGAAATGCACACCAACATACAGACCCCAGTGATGTACAGGGTTAAAATACATCATAGTGCACACAGGGTACTTATATGAAATTATAATGTTTATTATAAATCAGTATTAACAGTATTTATTATAAATCAATTGATAACAACAGAAGAGATTCCCTCATTGTTCTATTGATTAATCAAGAAATAAGAACATGTTTTAACAGTCATATTTAGTACAAAGTCTCACTGCAGATATGAACAATATATGAGACACATCCTCTGTAGAGTCCTTCCAAATATGATTAGGGATGCACGTTATTTTTCTTTAATGCATTCTAGTAGATTTTATTATGAAACTTTTAAATATGGGCTTCAGAACTGCCTAACCCCCGATATCTCAGAAGTTTCCCTGTAAGAATTCAGTAGTACAAAGGCAATAGATATTCAGTGATATTCTAGTTGACTCTACAGGAAGCAAGCTTTTTAGTTGTACATAACGTGACATGATTGTCTCAAATGTGTTGAAGCCAAGCTTTTACTTAAATTGTAAAATGCAGATGCATGTGGACTTGAATGGATGGAATATCACAAAATATTGTATACATATTTTTCCATTAATTATTTTAATGTGATCTCTCATGCTGTAATAATACATTTCAAAATGATAAGTCAAATATGTCAAAATAAAACATTTTTCTGCAGATATGTAACTAAAACAGAAAAACTCAAGCACAGATTGTGCATAAGTATTGAACATCTACACATTAATACTTTTTGCAGAATGCTTTTGATGCAATAACAGCTGTAATTCTTTTGGGGAAAGTATTGCATATTTTGCATTCTCAATAGGGCTAAGATTTGGGTTTGATCTGACCATTTCAGAATGTTCACCTTTCTGTTTTTGAGCCATTCCAGTGTTGCTTTGGCCTTATTCTTAGGTGTCACTGCCAGGCTGAAAGATGAATCTTCTTCTGAGCTGAAGGTTTACAGCAGTTTTGTCCCTTAGTTTTGAGGGACAGCCTGTTCTAATAGGGGTCTGTGTGCTGTGATGAACCTTTAACTTTCGGATGATTAATCCAACAGTGCTTAACAGGACACTGAAACTCTTCAGTATTATTTTGTAGCCTTTCTTGCCTTATACATTTCAGTGAATTTGTTTCTCACATCAGCACAATGCTTCCTTGCCTTCATTTTTGCAATGATTTTCCAAAAATGTAACTGGCTCTTACAATGCATGTTTTTGTTTTTCAGTCTCACTTATAAAAAAACAAGTTTTTTTAAAAATACACAGGGGCAAAAAAATTATCAACATAAATGTTGTTTGAGGAAAACGGTGTATTTATGTTTTATAATCTAGAAAATTATGATAACTTTCAAGGGGAATGAACATTTTGCAAAGCAAAATTAAATACAATTAAGCAAAATTAAAGCAAGTTAAATATCTTAAAATGTAATAAGAGTTGCAAATATAGTTTTATTTGAAAAATGGTCAGCAAAACCACAAAAACCCCTTTCACTTGGAACCCATTTATAATAATGGCCACTGAGCAGATGCTAAATCACCTGGCCTTTGGCTTCTATTCTGTTATATTAATTTAGTAGCGCATACGAGTCAATGAATAATTAAAGCGAAGAAGACCACAACAATCCCTGAGTTCCAAATGTCTCAAAGGTGTGGCTAATACAGCTTCTTCAATGCCTCACTGGGCCTTGTGTTATTTTTCGTGTCTGAGGAAATCCACTAGTTTGCTACATCTAATGCCTCCACTTGACAGTGCAGCTAAAATGTCCTACTAATTGCTACTTTCTGAAAATAGCTAAAATTTCATCTAAACTGGAAAAGAGATTATCTGTAAATAATTCACTTCATTTCAAGCATCTAACTTTTGCGAACAATCCATCTAAATGTGATACAAGTGGAAATGTTATACCATAAGTGAGTTTTCTAGTCATAAATAATATCATAAGAGGTAGGCTTCTTATAACAATCACTAGATATGTCGGCTAAATTGATGCAAATTTATGCTTTTTCGGTTCTGTCTATGAAACCAAATGGGCTTTCCAAGTTCAATTCAATAAAAATATATCCCAAGTGATGAGACACTGCGACAAATCAAGTCATGTTGAGGCAAGAAGGTATAATGTAGCCATATACACAGTGAAAAGAACCAAAATCACTGGGCGCCACAACGCTGGTGCCCAGTGTGTGGTTTATGTGGCGTGCTATGTTGCAAATAATAACAAAAAATAACAGGCGTGATTTTTGCAGCTATGTGGACAAGGTTGAGGCCCCCTAGCTTGAACCATCTTTCCTCTGATGCCAAAAAACTTACAAAACATACCCAAAGGTTAATTAGCTTTTACTCGCAATGGTATTCTTTTGGTTGTTATAGCAACCGGGTGGTTAATTATGCATTAGTTTAAACATTATGTTGCCTACTCGTTATGGGAATTGGAGTTAATTTTCAAATGGCAATGAAGATGGCTAGCTGATGGTTACCTTCACTATAGTAATGCCTTCAAAATGAAATTCTTGCTATGCAATTGCTATACACAAAAATACAGTAATCAAAGAGAACCTTGTTCAAAACAAAAGAATAAAAAAAAACATATATGACTTTTCCATTTTTATTCAAGAAAATAACCTTGTATTCCGATGGAAATGTCAGATTTTTATCCCACATCAGGTCATGCTCTCCTTGACTGGATCAGTGGAAAAGAAACTTCAGATGTAGCTGCACTTGTGTACCAACGAATCAACTTAAAAAGGCTGAACAATGGCAATGCAGCATCTACAGAGTCACCAGTGTTATAACTTAATAATTTATTCCTCTGTGAACGGAGGGCTGCCACAGGTTTTATTAATATTCATGCTGCGCACTGTGCCTTGGCTGACTTTTCAAATGTTTGTCTTTTTCTCCTTTTGAACTGTTTCTTTTCAGACACCACATCTAGTTTACACCCTGCATTAAAATGAGAGGCGCTCACAAAGTCAAGCTTGAAACACTGAAGGCAAGTGGTTTGGAGAATCAGCGCTATCTCTGGCAGCTGACAGTGGAATTACCTCTGTGAGAACGTGGCTGAATGTAAGGTGAGGTCAAGGAAAGCCCACCACCACCACCCCCTTCTGCTACAACACCATCACCTCCACTGGCAGCAGAGCAATTAGTTTTAAGGTAAAAATGCCACAAAAAAAAACAATTTTTTCTCTGACTTGAGAAAAGTTATGCATCCCATGGTGCAGCATAATACCCCTCAGCTTGATCTGACAGAATCAGTTGTCTCTTACTACAATACCCATCATGCATTGCACCATTGTGTTGTACAAGCAGAGGGAATTATTCTAAGGTGTTAAAGACCTACACTGATGTAGAAGCTAACAGAGGCTTCAGCTTTAAAGTGCTTTCTCACCTTCACGATACGTCACCTGAAGGGATCTTAACCTTCATATAATAAAATGTCAGTCTCTGGACCACTGTGGCATCCCTGTAGGAAGCACGTATTCACATTTACAACAGATGTTGCAAAGGTTACATTTTTCTTGGTGGCTAGAGCGATCTCTATATCTCTTTGCTGGTTTTGTCTTTGCATTAAACACCTATTTATTTATTTTCTGATATATATATATATTAATTAATTCATTCAATCATTCATTTATTTATTAATTATTTTCGCATTTTGATCTGTGTTTAATCGTTGCACATGGCGCACAGCAAATATGTGTCAAAAAATGATTTTTTCATTTTTTGTACATTTTTGTGCCTTTCTGAGTGCATGTGTGTTGGTAAGGCTCTGCTGACCCAGCTGTAGGATTTAGTCTGAAACCTATACGATCCATTAGGGCTCCCAGAAGAGTAAAAGAGTGTTGTTACTTCATTTTGAAGAAAGTAACCCCTAAAGGGAAGCTTGCCAACACATTTCTTGTCCAACACATTTCACAGAAAATCAGCAGCGACTGCAGAATCCTAGCACTGTAGTTATTAATGTTACACAAAAAAGGGTGTTTTAACTTAAAACGTTTTAACTTAAAACAATTAATAAAACTTGTAAATAACAATATTATTATTATTATTATTATTATTGTTATTGTTATTGTTAATATTATTATTATTCAATATCTGGTTAGTGCACCAAACAGCATGCGTTCACTGACTGGCCAATTTGACAGGGACACAAATACTGTTACTTTGACCATGTCTAGATTAGGGCCAAAAACTCCTTTTTCACTGTAGAAGACCATATTTATCCCCTAATTAACTGTTTGCAAGAATATGAAATAATTCCAATTAACAGAGATGCTTAATATCCGCACTTATATAAAATACCATGCCCTAGAAGGTGCCACAGTGTAAGTGTGACCATTTGTCACACAAAAACACACCACAGCATAGCACAGCACACTTCTGATTTCTTAGAGGACCATGTTCAAAAAGAAATCTGTGAGTGTAAAATCCTCTTCAGGTGATGCATATTGAGGTATGAGGCCAAGTATGCAAATCAGTCAGCTCATGCTCCCACCCCTTGATGTTGACTCCCGCCTTGTGCTGAACTGAATATATGGGAGATATGAGAAGCAGACATAAGACCACTGTTGTAAGAGAACTGTCTAACCTAATGTTGGCAAAGGTATAAAAAACTGACACATGAAAGCACACCAAGTATCTGGAAGAAACAAGGCAGTGGGTCTTTTTTTTTTCTTTTTATTTTTCAAGGCCAGAAATACTCACTGCTGAAGTATTAATTTCCCCTGGCTTGTCTATGGAATATTCAGTATTGCATTGTTGCCATGAAAACCATATTGATTTTTAACTTTTTTTCTCACTGGGTTTAATATCATCCACCATAAACACAAGTTCGGATTCAGATACAGGAGTTTTGCCTGGTGTTAGTACTGAATTAATGCAGAAGATTGAGGTGATGGAGGCTGTAGTACTAAAGTTTGCATCAAAGTGCCCACTCTTCCCCCCAAACAATCTGAAGTGTCCCTCCCATTCTTTGGCAGTTTTTTTAACTTGCCGTCTACACTCTACACCTTAAAGAGCGTTGTACTTAAAGGCGCCATAGAAGAACTGTTTTGTTTCTTTAAACAACCAAGTTCAAAAAGAGATTTTATGATCATGAAGGAGGTGATGCATACTGAGCTATGAAGTCACATCACAATATGCAAATAAAATGCCAAAAATGTTGCTTTTTTGCACTGTCGTGCCCATCCTCCCCCCCCAAACATTCTGAAGTCTCCCTCCTATTTTTGAACATTTTTCACATGGAGTTATCTGACCCTGGCAAGACGCGGTTATGTTTAAAATAATACATTTTTTTATATATCATTCCTTTTAAGAAAAAATGCTATACCCAGACAAGAACCACAATTGAAACGTTCTGTATACATATAGTACTTAAAACTCAATGATAAAAATGTCAGTGTTAAAATGTCAGCATGGTCCATGGTAAACTGTCCTGCACTACACAACAGTCCTAGCTGGCATTTCCCACTTATTACACATAGCCAGTTTCACTATACTGTATTTTTCCTTGGCTATCCTGACTTCCTTAGGCGATATCTTCACTTCCACCATGTCACCGTTGCCTCACACTCACAGCAGAAGTGAACATTGAAATAATAAGTAGTCATGTGTATTATATATCCTGATATATGCTGTACAGCCTATGTTAGGATATAATCTGGAACATGGAGCTACATTCGAGCATGAAGCATATCCATTAACCCCAAATAACTGACAGTTCTGTCACCTGTTTTCCACACTGTCTTAAAATTACTGTCATTACTGCACTGTAGCTCAGTGCTGTTGTATCTAAGAGATTTCTCATTTTTCTCTAAATACTCCAGCGTTTACAGCAAGTACCAGACATTATGCTTTTACCAAATGAGGTATCCATGCTGTGAAATAAAGTGCTTTCATAAAATAGATTACATCTCTGTTTCCAAAAGCTGGTAAACTGAAAGAGAAAATGATAACATTTTATTTGAATGCCCCCTACACAAGGATATTATAAGTAGATGAGTACTGAATAAAACCTTATAAAAATCTTATAATCTTATTAAATAAAAATCTTATTTTAGGAATGTATATTGGCCTCCCCCTTACTGGAAAATGTTTCATAATAACACATAGTGACTGAGACAAAATGACATCAGAATAAACTAAAGCAGCCTTTATGAGAACTGAGACTTTACAAAAATTTATGTACATACCAATAATTTTGGTCTCATTTTATTTGAAGTGCCCCTAGTAACTGTGTAGTTATGATTTAACAAGACACACTGATCAAGTCAAGTAAAGGAGGTGTTTATAGTCATTTCAACTATAGATACAGTAAAATGAAACAACGTTCTTCCAGGATCATGGTGCAACACAAAGAACAAAAACAGAACACTGCAAAGAACAAAACCAAAACACCACAAGACTACACAAGTGCAAGGCAGGACAGGACTAAAAAGAGAGTGTAAAAACACAATACCATCAATACAATAATTTACAGGACAAGCCAACATACAGTGTAGTCAAGAGGATTGGTAGCAAAACTAGTGTGAGTGATTACAGTATTCTGACAAACTTGATTCTAGCAACATAGCCATGAAATGTGCAAAAAAATGCAAGGGAATGCAAAGACTGAGTTAGACAGCCATAAGTAACTGCGAAAATAGCAAGTAGCAACAAAAGGATTAGAAAAAATGTACAGTACAAAAACAAATACAAGTTATTTACAATACTGAGGAGTTGGGGAGTAAGTTTTCTTGATTTTGGCAGAACAATTTAGTGTGTGCATGCAGTGTGGTTCAGAGAAAGTTTAGAGTGTGTTTGAGATGTGCAGTGTAATGGCCGTGAGAAAAAATCAGCAAACTGACAAAAGATTCTTCGCTCTTGAATTCTGAAGTTCTCTCTAAAGAAACTGGACATTCGCAGAGGTCTTATACTCTGAAGAAGACCCTTCACCTTATCAAAACAGGGCAGAAACCATGTTGCCTCCCCCTGAAGAGGTTCCAGCCGGAACCTATGTTATGGCTTTTCACAGTGAGGCTCCATGACAACGGCCCTGAACAAGAGCTTTCTGATCTGAACAAAACACCTTATCTGAGACTCTTTAGCTCAAAACATAGGGTTTGCATAAATAACAACCTTGATTTTATCATGTCACTGTGCCCTAGTGCCTCAGGCCTGGCTTCACAACCTTGATCATTAGTCAGCAGAATCACATTAATATGGTATGTTAAGAAAGAACCATTCAAATAGAAGAATCACAAACTGAATATGCTAATTTGCATTAGAATACAAGTGACTAGACTGATTGCCTTTAAGTATATGTTTAAGTTCCCTTACAGCAGTTAGTTGTTCAAGTCTGATTAAGGAGTCTGACGGCCTAAAAGAAGAAGATGTACATCATACTGGCAGTGAGGGTCTTGAATCCTTCTGCCGGACAGGAGGAGGGATAAGAGGGTATGTGAGGGGTGAGTGGGGTCATCTACAATGCTAGTGGTTTTGTGGATGCAGTGTGTTGTGAAAATATCTGCAACAGAGGGGAGAGAGACCCCGATGATCTTCTCAGCAGCCCGCATTATCTTCGGTAGGGTCCTGATATCTGATGTTGCACAATTTCCGTACCACAATACAACTACAACTACAGAGAATGTTCTGGGAGCACTCTCCCCAGTCTCCTCAGGAAGTAAAGATGCTGCTGGGCCTTCTTGGCAATGGAGCTGGTGTTGAGGGTCCATGTGATGTTTTTCATGATGTGAGCACCAACTTGGCAACTTGGTGCTCTGAATGATCTCCACTGGGGAGCTGTGTCAGTTCAGCGGAGAGTGGTTGCGTCGTGCCCTCCTTAAGTCGACAACCATCTAATTTGTTTTGTCCACATTCAGAGACAGGTTGTTGTTTCTGTACTAGTCTGTTAGGCATTGCACCTTCTCTCTGAATGCCTTGTTTTCCCACTGATCGAACCCACCGCTGTCGTGTCATTAGCAAACATGATGATGTGGTTTGAACTGTGTATTGCTGCACAATTGTGGATCAGCAGCGTGAACAGCAGAGGGCTAAGCACACAGCCTTGAGGGGTCCAAAAACAAATCATATCAAATTGAAGATACAATAAACACGTTTAGTTACTTCTCTCTAAGTGCGCTGATAAAAAATTGGGATTCTAATTTGACCAAAGGTGTGAGTGTGTGAGCTAGTGGGGGTGTGTGGTGGGGGTGTGTGTGTGTGTGTGTGTGTGTGTGTGTGTGTGTGTGTGTGTGTGTGTGCCCCACCCAGGGTGAGTCCCTGCCTCGCGCCCGTTGGCCCCGGGATAGGCTCTGGATACCCTTGCAAGGATGAAGCGGTTACAGATATTAATGAATTAATGAATTTAATAGTTATATTTAACTGAAATGTTACTTGTTGACATATTGTAAAATAATAAATCAAATGTAAAACACGCCCTGTACAACATTTGTGGGCTAGTTCACAACTAATATTTTATGTTTTTCAATATGTTAATAATATGTGACTGCTCCCCAAGTAATCAGCAAATAAACTTAAATTGTGCACTACAACTAAAATGAAAACTTGTCATATTGAAGTTAATTCTCTGTATTGGGCGTGTACTTATGTGTACTACTGTCACATAGAAAATTAACAAAGCGTATCATTTGACCAGGGATGTTCAACATTGTGCATATGACTGAGTGAAATGAGTCAATCAACATAATCAACATAATTAATTGTACATTACAGACGGGAGAAATGTTGACGCCAGTCCGTCTAGCTCTGAAGATGACTGCAGTCAGCCATGCTGACTCCGTATGGGCGGACAACTTTGACTGGCGTGTCACAGCGTTAGGGAAGGGAGGAGGGTGGAGAAGAGGCGGGGAGGAAACGGATCATAACGCTAGGTAAACCTGCCTGTCTGTGCGTGTGTGTGTGTGTGTAATAGCTGGAACTGAGACGCTGTAAAAACTCTGTAGGCTGATTTACAGTCCTCCTGTGCTAAATGAAGCTTGGCCTAATGGTTCTCGTCAGTATTGTTTTAATGGACTTGCTCACGGAGCACTGGTCAGCAGAGGTTTGACAGTGGGGATGGGAAAGAAACACATTGTGTAGTAAGATTTGCTACCCACCGTTCAGATCAAAAAACCAAAGGGAAGTCGGAGTGAGGTACTGTAGCTCCACCTTGCTGGACAGTAAGAGACTGTAGCCCATCTGTTGCTGCACAATTTATCCTCTAGGCCTTCATTAAGAGCCAGTTAATGAGCACAGGGCATCCCTGGCTCTCTCTGTGTGTGTGTGTGTGTGTGTGTATCTTTATATATATGTATGAATGTATGTATGTATATGACCACCCTCAACTTAGCAGTTGCACTGATATGCCTGATGCATCTCACACACTGCACACAATACCATGTCAATGTCATCTCTGCTCTGAGAATGGTCCCCCATCCAAAAAGTACATACCATTCACTCTTCAGTCTATACACATCTTATAAATGAAAACTGAAGTGCAAAAACATCCCTTCTGAAAACATTGTTTGATGTAATGAAAACAAACTCATTTAAACCTATCAACCTTTGACCCTATTGCAGCTTAGCTTTGTCGATTAATGTATTAAGAAGTTCAGCTTGGACCAGCTTCTCTGGCTAATGTAGTCTTTTCCAGTTCCACCTACTAGCTAGGACTCTCCATCACATGATACTACTAACACAGGGTGGGTGAAGATGAACACACGCTTCCACTGAGTCACGTGAATCTCCACTGCATCTTCTCAAACTGTTGCTAGCACAACATCATCAAACAGCATAGCACACTTGGAGAACAGTGCTGAAAGATGCTTGTGCTTGCTGGCATCACACTGACTGATAGAGGAGAGGGGTGCCATCCAACCCAGCCAGAGAAAACAAAGCCAGTTGTGCTCTCTTGGACCCTTAGATGGCTCCGGTACCACTGAGGATGGAACTTACAATCTGTCGATGATACAGCCAGCACTGAACAGTTGCACCATTCAGGAGCCCACAGATTGCTTTTTGAATTACCCAAACAACAGGACAGCCAATCAAAACAGAGATCTTTAACATATTTCTGTCCTAAATGCATGTAACAAAACCATCTGTTTAAAAGATAAATTAAAGTTGTAAAAATGAATAACGGCAGTTTTTATACAATCATCCACCTTGTCTTGCCTATAGATGACACACACTGTGACAAAATGCAGTCTCAGGCACCAGAGGGATAAGAGAAAACAAGACAAGAGAAAACTCTTGTCTCTTCTAGTGATATTTTGAGATGTTCTAGCATTCTCAAAAACATCTAATTATTTCCCATCAACTGCCATAAACCTTCAGACATACCCTTCCTTTTTTTAAATGTTCGCTGAATTTGGAAAGCCTTAGAAATACATTAATCTGGTAAACAGAGCAAATGTCTGACGACATGGCCATATATTTTGCTCAGGCAAGACTTTGTTTGATATTTGCATGCAGGTAGTGCATCACTGAAGCCTAATCTTCATTGAAAACAGCTGCTTCCTACTGTAGTGCAGACTTCAGAATGACTCTCCTCTAAACTGATATCACAATTCTAGGAATCTGGTTCCTCACACACTCGACAGAGGGCTGGGAGTTAATCATTTAGAGGCTGCAGGTTACAGAAACAGAAAGAGATTAAACTAAATGCTAAAAAGTCGAAAGAAATCAGCATGATGAGAAACTGTGATGCTATTTACTCTTGCAGACTGCAGGTGATGCGGAAACCAGCAGAAGTAATGGGAGGTGTTAGATATGAGAAGGGAACTCTAAGAGCGAAGCTGCAAATTGAAAACTGTTTGTGGACCTCAAGCTAAGCAAAAGTGTGGAGACAAGTATTCAGAAATTATGAGCACATGCAGATCTCTGCATGCGAGGAACAAAATTGGACAGCAATTAGACGTAGTTCAGAAAAAGGATGTGAGGTAAAAAATATGGACATGTGGATTAGTAGTAAGTTTTTAAATTGCTGCATCAAAATCCTAGAAGGTTCTTTTGCACTACTGATGAACACAGAACTGCTGTAAGGCAAGTGAATCTATGTTTACTCAAATTTTCCAGCGTAACAAATCATTTATTTGTATTCTTCTGAAAAATCTCCTCATAAATGGTCTAATGTTTGGTCCCACTTTATATTATTACTAATAACTGCATGATTACACCTTAACAATGCACACAATAGCTCATTGTCTCTAATAACTGTATTGTCAAATCAACGCATACATCTTAACAGTAATTTATACAGATTTTTTAATAACTGTGTAGTTACACCTAAACAATTGATGTAGACTCTATATATAACTGACTGTGTGGTTACACATTAAAACACATACCTTAACAATAATTTCCATTGCCTATAATAACTCTTTAGTTACACATAAATATACAACATAATAATTTACACTGCCTCTAATAGAGTATTTAATAATAAACATTGTTACACATCAGTCATACTCTGATAAATGATTCCAGCAGTTCGGTAAATTCTGGGCATAATAGCTCTCTAGTTAGAGTCTCCCAGTAAGTGCTTTATACTGATTCTATACTGGTCAAGACCACTTGATTTACTTCCCCCAGTAAGGAATTGTACTGCTGTGGCAGTGTCTGCAGTTAGCAAACCTTCCCTAAAATTATAACATGTTTTGCTAGCATGCTAAACTAGCACACTGTGCTAACTAACTAACTCAACATTATTGGACAGCTTAACATGCTTGGAGGAGAAAATCAGTTACATCAGTTACACCATTGAGTCCAAGCCAGAGAATACCTGGGACAGACACCCTAAACCATAATCTGGGTGTAACATCCTAAGGCACTACATGAGCAAAACCCATTATCACTATTGCTGTTATTATAGTTAATATTTTTATTACTACTCATCTAGTCTTCACTCAGCCATAGTTCTGTTTTGCCACCTCCTGATTAGTGCTTTCACTGTGTGGTGCAGTATACTGTACAATGCAAAAGCATTTCATTCCCCACCTCATTATTCTTCAGCAGCAATCAATCAACTTAATTACCTACCCACCTCCACACTTTTATTCTGTCTCATTATGTCACATTCACAGAAATTTGCTACCAAAGGCTGTACAAAAAAAACACTTTGCAGCCTCTGAGACATTCAGTACAGGCAGCTCATATTTCTAGTTTGAAAGAAGGTATTTGATCTATAGAGGTCTGCAAACAAAACAATGCAAATAAATTGGAGCGTGTAAGCCACAGCAGACAGAGTGTGGGATTCCTGTTATTTATAAAGATATTTATGAAGGGTAAAAAAAAAACTTGTGTGAGATATTTGAACAGAGCCAACTAAGGCTTATGTGTGGAAATCAAAGCAATACAGAAACAGAAGAGACACAGAAGCTTGGCATTTCTATATAAATGCCAAATTTCTTTCTTCAGTCTCACATCATTTATAAGTGAAATATCCCTCAATCTCTCTTTTTAGGGTTCTTTTGAGATGTGGGTGCCATAGCTGGGCATTGTAGCAATTAAACCTTAAATGCTACTGTCAGTTATAGCTATCAATAGTAAAACAGTGGTATAATTTAATAAATCATTTTCGCTCATTTTGGAAAAAAAATCGAAATATAAGATTAAAATCTTACAACCAATACTACATTGTAATTTGTAAGTAGAAGAGGAGATATTTTATCAACACTTGAAAAGTTATTGTTCAGTAATACAGCCTTGTTTTGTGGAAAGACAGCACAATACTGTCATATTTCTGTCTTTACTTGATATTCAAAATTCGACGCAGATTTGACACATTGTATGTGGCAAATTATTTGGGTAGCCAAATTCTATGCATTAACCAAGTAAGTGTGAGGAGCAAACTACTAGTGCTAAGTTCTGTTAGGTATTGCCCAACTTTCACTTCAAATAGAAGTGACCCTGCATGAAACTTCATGGAGCCAAATTTGACCCCACACGATCCAGATCACCAAATTCTCAGCTCAAAATACATTTTCAGCTGGCTTTTCATCTGTAAAGATGATTTTGCGGGGTCCTTACCATTTATAGTTGTTTGAGCTCCAACGACATGTGTTGTCAAATGACGTGTTGATTTTCTAAGTGAATATAAAGTAAAGTGGCCCCTTATGGTCACGTGTAAACACACCACCACAACAGCACAGCATCAACAAAGTGATTTTCTTTCTCTGATTTAATCCATTCACCGAGTGAAGCAGTGGGCTGCCATTAACGGGCAGTGCCTGTGGAGTAGTGTGTGGGGATGGTTTCTTCCTCAAGGTTATCTCAGTGGTGCCACTCGCAGTGCTGGGATTCAAACCCATGACTATCTGATCGCAGGGGCAACTCCCTAACCCCTAGGCCACCAGCTGCCCGACACACATAAGAGCACACACTTCTGCACAATTTAATGAACAATTACAGTGTATTTAATTTTTTAAAATGTCAAATTCAGCAAATAAAAAGTATCTGTGCACTAAAATTAAATGTAAGTTTACTGTAACAGAAGTGGTAATTTATTTTTAATTGGAAGCTCAGCAGAACATCATTTGATTGAGGGTCTTCAGATTTTTGTGTACTTATCAATTGTCACTTTTTACTTTTTTGCCAAAACATATTACAGTACATTTCAGTGTAATTATATTTGAGCACCAGATAATAATTCCAATAATTATGCAAACATAAGATATAATTTCTCTGGGTAATAGCTAGAACCTGTTAGACATATTTACTCTGACGAACTACTGCACTTTAAAGTGTGTCCCGCACATACCCAGTCAATGTCTACAACTTGCTTTGGGATATCAGTGTAGTTTAGTTCAGTTGTTTTGGAACTCACCATGATACCCAGAATAATACCTCATACTTGAGTCTACATTACTAAGCCAGATAGACAGAAGTTAGAAAACATTAGCATTTATCTGAAACAATATACGTTTTTTTTACCCTTTTTAAGTGCACAAATGTTATTTTATATACAATTCAAAGCCCGACAATGCTTATTAGTTTTTGGTACATTGTCTAAACTATGCCAGGAATTGTGTAGTTACATAATGACATTTGAAGAGTACAGCAGTACAAAACGGCTGCTGCCTTGCCCCTTATAAGCTTGTTACCTTGCATTGGTGAAAACAGGCTTATAGTTTGTCAATAGCCACTTTAATTGCTAGTATGTGGGTTAGGAAGGGCTCTTTTGGACTGGGGGATACCTAAGGTTGATTGAAAGCAGGTGTTTATGGGTAAGCATTGCAAGAAAAGCTGCAGGCAGAGAGAGAGAGAGAGAGCGACAGAGAGAGAGAGAGAGAGAAAGAATGAGAGAGAGGAAAAGAGAGAAAGGCTCAGTGGATGTCGCAAAGACTCAGGCTTTGTATAAGGAGGTTGACTCTGGCTCAAGGTGAGGGGTAATTGTCAGATCATTTGTGCCGATTTGAAAGCGCAGTGCCACTTCTGCAAACATACAGAGCTTTATTTGCCTCCCATCAGTGGCGGCTGCCGTGTAAATTACCTCTGCCAGGGTCTTACAGTGCAGAAATATTTGCGGGGGCAAACAAACAACTTTTATGCGGGTGCCGGCCAGTGTGCTTTCTGTACAAGTCTTGAGGTCAACCGGTTTGCTGAAGTGACACCCGGTTCTAAGACATGGGTGGTTTGATTGTTTATGGTGAGGCTAGTTTATTTACAGAGGACATCTTTTAATTGGGCTTAATCATTGTAATTACACAGGAATTACAAAATTCACTAAGCAATTACATAGTAGTAACATTGTTAAACAACACATTTAAACTGTGTACCTGCAGATTTGAGGGTGTGCCTCTGGATTTCCTCAATTTGTTTCAAGCAATAAAATGCAAAATACTATTACTGTCCTCAAAACAAGTCTGCACACGAATGTACAGCTATACATTATTTTATGTCTTCCATCTAGGAAAGTCAGAGTAATTTCCAACACTCACCATCTTTCTCTGTTCCATATATTATTGATCACATATGGGGCAGCTGGTAGCCTAGTGGTTAGGGTGTTCGCCCAGTGATCAGGAAGTTGTGGGTTCGATTCCCAAGACTGCTAAGCACCTCTGGTACCCTTGAGCAAGGAACCGTTCCTACACGCTGCTCCCCAGGTGCTGTATGACAGACTGGTCACTTTCACTGAAAGTAAATTCCTGCAGGGGCAGACTAGGACCAAAATACGGCCGTGGGGGTAGAAAGGCCCAAATGAATGTGTATCTAACCATGGGCGCCACAACCATTATAGCAGGGGGGCACATGTCCCCCCACTCTTCAAAATCATTAATTTCATCCCCCACACTTTATGTTTCCCAGACAACGACCGAGACGTTGCACGTGCGCAGCAACCCATCCCCGCACCCCAAAAGGACAGAGACTTTGTACACACAGAGCAACCCATCCACCAGCCCCATCCCCCCACCCCCCTCCCGGATATGCCAGATGGTCAGTCCGACCCTGCGCTGAGGCAAATTTTGCATACTGAAACATTAATGCAAGTAATTGCAGATTACATATGGCGTGAAGCATTTGTTTCTGTTCAGCTATCCAAAGGCAATACTTAAATAATACAGGTTGCAAATTACACACTCGATTATAGTATTTTCCAAATATTGTATTTTTCTAGCTGTCTGCAGTGTGTTATTTTTGTCTGCATTTGCATTGTTCAAGCTAGTGCGAAATTTTATTTAAACAGCACATTTAAAACCAAAGTGCCTAAAAATGAATGGAAAATAAGTACAATTCATGGGCAAATGTCTCACAGCTTCAACTCTCAACATCACCAGATTCATTTACATATTTAAAAAGTCATGGGAAAGCCTGCCTGAATATTTGTCCCAGAGTCATGAGTCTAAACCACAACTGACAAGAAATCCTGAGAAATTTAAGCTGAGAATAAGTATACTGAGGGTGCATGTCAACAGAGTATGTCTATAATATATATTAGCTTAAAAACAATGCAAAGCCACTTTATGCAGAATCAGAATCAGAAAACATAATTGATCCTGGCGGAAATTGTTTATGCTATGTATGCACAGACATATAGAGACGCAAATACAAGAATATCACCAGAAAATACTCTGTACTTAATACACTAGGCTATATACACAAAATACTGTGGTCAGTAAGAAAGATGGATATAAATACTGTACATACACAAAATGACTGCTGAAGTAGTTTACTGGTTAACACAAATAGTGGTTTGCAGCTGTACTCTATACCTAATCTGTTAATGCACATAACAGAGACAAAAGTAGTAATATTGCACATAAGATTGCACATCATAATAAACATACTGTACGTAATGATAATAATTAAGCACACAATAAGAAATTGCATTTCTGAGCAGTGGCAGGTTACTGCACATATGTGAGTGACAGGGGTTGGAGTTGTAGAGTCTGATGACAGTGGGAAGGATTTTCTGTGGCGTTCACTGGAGCACTTTATGCCGGTGAATCTAGGGCTAAAATTATTTGTCAGTGCAACCAAAACACTGTGGAGTGGATGATTAGCATTGTCAATGGTGGAAGTCCAGATATTGTTTTACTATCAGCCATAGTTTCCAAGGTTCATCAGTCACCGCTGAGCCTGCTTTCCTGACCAACTTGTTTAGTCTCTTGGTGTCTTGTAGGTGGCCAGAGAGTTCTTTGACCAGTCGAGCTTATTGTAAATGTGTTCGGGACTTCACTACATGTAGTCCTGAACAATCTCCACATCAACCCCCTACTGGACAGGGGAGTGAAAGAAGATTATGATCTTTTCAGGTCCACTACTAGTTCTGTAGTCTTGCTGATGTTGAGCTGCAGCTGATTCAGCTCAGACCAGTCAACAAAACTGTCCACTACCATCCTGTATTGAGTCATCCCCATGCCTGATACATCCGTCTATTGCCAAGTCGGAATTCCTGCAGATGGCAGCCCTCTGTGTTGTACTGAAGTCGGATGTGTACAGGATAACGAGGAACTGGGACAGAAGTGTTCACCAAGGATCTTCTGTACTACACAGCACTGTGTCATACACACACATCCCTGTAGCTGCACGTACTGTGGCCTTTCAGTCAGCTAATCCATAAGCCACAAGACTGGGGAGCATGAACCTGCATAGCAGACAGCTTACTCCCCAGCCGGGGTGGCTGAATGGTGTTGAAGGCACTGGAGAAATCAAGGAATACGATCCTTAGGGATCCCCCTGGCTTGTCTAGGTGGCTGTAGGCATGGTGGAGGACAGTCTCATCCACTTCAATCTTGGCCTGGTAGGCAAACTGCAGTGGTGATTGCAGTGGCCTAATCAGGGAGTAGAGGGTGTCCAGAACCAGTCTCTCAAAGACCTTCATGCTGGGTGAGGTGAGTGCAACTAGATCCTCAGCAGTATTCTGCAAAGCTGGGAGGCGCAGAACTTGAGCATCTGTGTGCTTATGCCATCTGCTTTCAGCACCTTGGCAGGACGGAGCCTGCGCAATTCTCTCTTCACTTGGTTCTCAGTGAAGGTGGGCGGTCCTTGAGTGTCAGAGTCATCACTGGCAGGAGAGGAGGTGGAGGTGGGAGAAGGAGAGAGATAAGATGGAGAATATCATTCTGGTGAGGCACTGATGGAGGACGCCGGAGGTCACAGAGATGCTAAGGCTGGTGTAATGTGATCTATTTTCTGGGCACTAGTTCATAATGAGGCAATGGCATTTTGGACTAATTGTAAATCAGCAGGTGACCTTTCATTTTTACATCAAGAAAGAAGAAACGATTGCAGCAGAAGTAGGTTAAAAACAAAACAAAAGGTACAAGCAGCAGTTTATACAGTATGTTAGTTTGTTAGCTTAGTTGCTAATTATGCAAACTGGTTACCAGCAAATAATTGCGGGACATCATTCAAAGACACTATCCTTCATTCATTTTCTTGTTCATAATATGTTGACTGAAATCAGGTGGCTCATTTATTGTTTACTGATACACAATCTCTATTTTGATGGTCTTTTGATGAAGGTTTTCCTAAAAGTCAAGGCAGTTGCAACTGCTACTGTTTTAAATTAGTTGCAGGAGGCTTCTTATTATACAATGTAACGAAATGTAAGCAGAAACAGAAATGTATTATGAATTAATCAAGTGGACATTTCACAGAGAACCACAGAGTACAATGGACTATTTTATTAAAATTATGTGCATCAGTTGGCTTGAAAAATACAGGACACATGCATTTCAACTGATATCTCATGAATAAGCTGAAAGCAAGGTCAAATGGAGTGGGACAGGTTCTCCATCTCAGCCTTTATTCTGCCAGCATGACTTAATTTTCCAGCTCTTCCTGTTGTATAATGTGAGATCCTGTGCACTTGCTTGCCTTCAAAGTTTACTCTTCATTGCACTTCATCACGCATACCCTGGGCTCTCATTTCCCCACTCTCACCACTCATTCCAAGAACTGCCATCAGCCTGCTTATCCCTGTTTTACCTCCATGTATCTTTTATTGTTGTAGGCACTGTGATACGACTCTTGAATCACATTCATTCTCATGGTTTAATGCTGATTTGCTGCCTCAAAGCAATGAAGAAAGTGTGAAATATGCAGCTGGATTTGAATGTTTGGGCAACTTTGGTCAAATTGTGTTTTGCTGATTTAGAAAGACAAGTAATGTAACATCTGCATAGAGCAATCCTGCCGTTTACTGCATGAATTTAATATCACAAAAATGAATCAAACAAATGTTGCATGTGTAATATTTTTTAAATGTCATTTATAAATGGAAGTTAGGAAGATCTTATCAATACACTGTCTGGAAGAAAGTAAAATCTTTGGATTAAAAATGCTTGTAGATTGATCAGCCATGCAAAGCAAACCCCCACATCACTGCCAGGAACCTACAAGAAGATTTGGCTGCCTCAAGAATAGTTATGAAAGTCCATTGTGCAGTGTTGTTGCACAAAAAATGGTTCACACAGAGTCATCAGAAAGTAAACTTAGCTATGATCTCAACAGAAGTCAAACTATAAACCAGAGGCATTTTGGAATCAGCTGCTGTGTCTCAAAAATTCAATACTTTTGGTTATAAAAGTACACGAAAAATGAGAGAAAAAACAATTTAATATGGGACATATTACAGTAACCCCCCCGGTTTTACGCGGATCAGGAGTCGCGGATTCAGTCACGCGCGGATTTTTTCTGAGAAATTAACTGACTGTTTTATGTGGAAATTTCCACAATAACGCGAAACCTGCAAATATTCACCGCATTTTTATTTGTTTTGCTTTCTTCGTGGCAATATGTTTCTTTAGGCATTTTACTTCTAAATTATTAAGAAAAATGTACTAATTTTGAAACATAAATAGTAATCCAAATATAAATTCAGCTAAATATAAATCAGTAGGTGTGACACATAGGTGTCACATCCAGACGCCTTCCAGACAGCTCCGTTCAGACTGTGCTCTTTTTTGGTTTTTTATTTATCTATTGTTTTGCATTTCTACTTTAATGTGTTTCAGAGAATTCCATATTTTTAATTTAAAGCTACTTATTGTTTACAATGTTTGCATAGTCAAAAGGAGTGATTCAGGATACATTTCACTGTGACGAATGAAGAATCTTGAATCTTGAGTTATTGGCTGCAGCGTGTCTCGTGTTTTCATTTCGTTCATCTAAAAGCCGTAAGATGCCGCCCAAACACCTTGCGCCTCCTGGCAATGCACTTAAGTGCAAGAGAAGGTGTAAGACACTCGAGGAGAAGGTTGAACTCCTGGATATGCTCTGGGAAGGAAAAAGTTATGCCGCTGTAGCATGTCAGTATGTCGTCAATGAGAGCACCGTACGGGGTTGGATGGGGTAGGGGGATGAGGGGGGCGTGTGTAGGAGCATGCACGATGGGTGGGTGTTACTGATGAGCAAGTGAGAGGTGAGTGTTCACTGTTAAAAAGAGGCAGTTGAGCTCAGTCACTGTCCTGCTTTAACCGGCGCGTCGCTGCCTGACGAACTGTAAAAGTAATTGGTGATTACCCTACATTTTACTGTATTTTTATTACTAAAACGGGCTTATGGGCTTACAATTACATTTTCATGAAGGGTAATGTATTAAGCTGAGTTTAAAATGCAATTAAAGTGTTTTGGATTCAGTCGATTTTTCTTAGAACCGGACTAAGAATTGTTGGCAAAAACTCCAGCAAATTTCTTTTGCTTTTTTCATGGCAATATATAATTCCTCATGCATTTTAGTGCTAAATTATTAAGAAAAATATAATTTACTAATTTTATAGCAAATATGAACATAAATTCAGCTACATTTCCATATAAAATATAACTGTATAAATGTTTTGTACTGTCGTGAGAACACAAAGAAAACGCTTTTGGGAATTAAATATGCTGCACTCAGAGCAGGGGTGGACTGGAACTAAAACACAGCCTGGACTTTCTTCACCAGCTGCACAGAGCTCTGTCTGCGTCTCGGCCGAGAAAGACAGGCCGACGGCCGCCGTGCATCAGACAGCCGTTCTTTTACAGACGCACAGACTGCCAGTCTGCCCCTGACTCATCTTGAGTGTTTCTCTTTTTTTTTCATTTTGTTCTTCTGAAAGCCCAGTGGTTTTATTACTGTAAATTAAATTAAAAGTGGCTGTTGAGCTCAGTTGCCGTCCAATGTCTGCTTTAACTGGCGGGTCTCTACAATACAGTACTCCTCCTGAAGAACCCTGAATAAGACGCGCCGCTGATGAACAGTGAATTATTGATGTAAAAATTATTGGTGATTACCCCTACATTTTATTGTATTTTTATTACTAAAATTACACTAATTTATTACTGCATTTACCTGTTTATACCAAAGAAAACAACAGTCTGTATGGGCTTACCTTTCGTTAAGGGTAATGTATTAAACTGAGTTTAAAATGAAATTAGTGTTTTTGGAGCATATTTGGGGTATATTTAGGGTTTACACTATAAAAATAGGCATTTTTAAGCATTTTTTTTAACCAAAACACAACAACACGGTTTTTCACTATAGGCGGGGGCTCTTGGAACGTAATAGGTCTATGGGCTATACAAAACATGTTCATGCAGTTCTTCGCACAAAATCACTCTCACTTAAAGAGATCTCACCAGCTCTATTCTTGATAGTTTCAGTCCCTTTCAAAATGAGCCGTTTAAGGGCTCTGTCACTTTTATGCAAAGAAGAAAACAGAGGTGCTATCCAGCCCTAAGTGTAGGGATTTGTGTTGTTCTTTGCAGCCAACAACACAACACTGCATGTGTGACTTGCTTTTGCCTGTGGCCATATTGTCTTTTGCACATGCTCGTAAAACCAGCAGACAAAAATGGCGGATCTTCAACTAATCTAGTGGGTGGGGGTTCGACAGACGAGGGGTGGTTCAATGCAAATTTCCTCATCCTGACGTCAGGATATAGGAGCCGTCCAAAAGGCTTGTAGAAGCATATGATTCCTGACACCAAAATCTTTCAACTGACTCACAGAAAACGGATGGATGTTTTTTTTGTGCTTGGAGTGTTTATAGGAGCAGTAGAGACCCAACTGGAAATACAAAAGGATGCAAAAAGTGAGTTTTGCATAATATGTCCCCTTTAATAAAAGTACTCCTAGCGCAAATGTTAAGCATGGGGTTCAGCATAATCTTATTGAATTGTGCAGTAGTCAGGGGCACGATAAATGTTATGAGGCTAGAAAGAATAAGGGATTCTACTAAATATTAACAAATCCTGGAAGCTAATGTCCCAAAGCGAGTGAAGAAACCAAGGAAGAAAAGAGGTTGTATAATATAACAGGACAATGATGCAAAAAATACAATCAACCTTGAATTACTTAATGAAACAAAAGACTGAGATTTTGGAGTGACCTTCATCATCTCCACATTATTATTCTCCAGAATATAACTGACAAACAGAGATTAGATTTACAACATCCGAGCAGGCAAGACAGACTATGAGTATTTCTGAAAAAACCCAGGTGAGAAACTATAAACTGGCTGTGAAAAATGATAGGAGGCTGTGATTTCAGCAAAGGGAGGTCTAACCATTACTAAGCACTGACTAAAAGGGTGACCACCCTTAAGCACATGAAACATTTGACGTTTATTTATGTTTATTTCTTTTTCAAAATATTAAATTCAGGAATTTAAAATACATCTTTAACACCTCAAAAATCAACTACACTTCTCTAAAATCTCAGTTCTACACCTCCAAAATTGACTTGGAAAAAAATGACAGAAAATGACTTGGGTCCTTAAAGTAATGCTAACCAAGCATGCCGATCTTCTTTATTACAAAATTATCTAGTTACCTCTCAATTGTATTGTAGTCCAGTGATTGGCTGCATGTTTCATGCAATAAGCCTGTGTTAGCGTCATTTCCAGGTTAAAAACACTGTGGGTGAGATTTGGCAATGATTAACTTTAGGGTAATAATTATCTGCAAAAAATAGAAAAATAAGTAAAATGTCAGGTAATTCCAGACATGCCATTCATAAAAGGTCATTAAAAGTGTAATTTACCTGAATCACAGTTTATTAGGGAGATATCTACCAGGCATGAAACACTGTGAGATAATTAAGCCCTATGAAGAGGTGCTAGGGGTCTTTCAGAGAGAACATTTCTTTTGACTAAAATTCATGCGATTCCACCTCTACTCCAAAATCAATATATGCAGAATAAATATCAGTACTTTCAAGACAACAAATGTGTGTGTGTGTGTGTGTGTAAGGGGGGGAGTGTTTGTGATTGCTTGGTGGAATTATTCAAGTCACCAGACCATATTTAAATCCATAGGCCTGACAATTAAATCAAAGGTATTGGCAGGCGTGCTGGCCTTATGGCATGTAGGCCTTAACCTCCAAAAAATCAATTAACCTATTTACTGCCATATATCAAGCAAACTGTTTTCTCTCTCTCCCATGATGAAACCCTGCTCTACAATCCTTATTTATAACACTAAAAAAAGGGGGAAAAAATTGGCAATAGTATAACATTTCTGTACTTTCAATTCATACTATATTTTTAGCATTTCCTGATTTAGTGTATTTTCCTCATGTATATTCACATGGATCATCACACCTGTTAGACAACCCATTCCAAAACCATGGCCATTAATATGCAGAGTTGATTCTATCATCGGGAGATTGAAAGTTCAAACCCCATGGCCTGGAGTCCAAGAAAACTGGCTTTGCTCTCTGTGGGTGGGTACAGATCACAGTGGTCATCTTTCAGCTGATGATACAGAACTGGGAGTGCTTAACTGCTCAAAGACACTGCATTAGTGGCAGTTTGAAAAGATGCAGTGCTACTTTGCATGTTTCAAGGGATTTGTGTGACATCATCCTCCCAGTGCTGGTGGAACTGTGTGATGGGAAGTCTTAGAGAATGGGTGGAATTAAAAGATTTTGTGAGCCCAAATGTACAGCTCAACGCCAATAACAACAATAATCTTCTAGTGAATGAAATAGGAATATTCCATGCTGTTCCAAGGTTTCAAAGAATGAACAAGGTGCTGCTTTCTCTTAACGCCCTCACCTTGCCACCTACTCAGCTCATCTGTCTGGGGATAGTTTCTTCTTGGGTTACTCTTTCTCTGTGCTGGGAATTCACCACTGAGAAAAAAAATCACGGTCTGGAGAGGTGAGTGCCAGTAATGAGGGTGTCTCTCTCTCTCTCTCTCTCTCTCTCTCTCTCTCTCTCTCTCTCTCTCTCTCTCTCTCTCTCTCTCTCTCTC
>JBBPCX010000154.1:22765088-22778805 GCA_037974365.1 Hydrocynus forskahlii
TCACTCGGTGAAATGCATATCAATTTATAACTTTTATGTAACATGTTTTTTCTTGATTTTTTGTTGATATTCTGTCTTTCTCCATAAAAATATGGTATAAATATAGCAGATTTGATTGACATACACAGCACCTTCAGGCAATGAAGGACAGTTATTATTATAATTTTATCATTTATTTCATTTACAGTATATAGACAGAGAAAGTATATAATGAATTTAATATAATACTTTTACAAATGCAAATTTAATGCTTAAGACAAAAATGCACAGGGTGATTATTATTAGTTCCACAGTAATTAAGATTTGGTTGGAAACAATAGGATTATACCTAATTACCCTCAACAGAAAATGATCCAGTCGGGATTTTTACTCTGTGGGTAGATCTAGCTAAGTGAGATTCTATATATGTTACTGATTGTTTCATGAGCAGGAGCCTCACCACTGGGTTTTTGTCAGACCAGTGGGTTTCTGTCAATTTGATCTATGCCAGGACTCTTTATTGAACGAGTCACTATAGAACTGTTGCATACAAGCTCAAATACATGGTATATCGGCTACAAAAAATGTCTTCAACAGGCTTTGGATATCCAGGTTTTATCTGTAATGACCAGAAAGTTAATGTGCAATGCCATTATCTTGGCACTAAGGTATCATCATAATCTCACAGGGGTGCTAGCAAATCTCAGGCCTATTGTAGAGCTGTTTTCTCCCTTATCTGTTGACCTTGTTTTGGTGTTTATGGCCCAAACTGAAGGCATGGTTCTAATAGTCATGGTTAGAGGCATTAGACTGATGGTTAGAGGCATTTAGTGCACCACACAGTCATGTTTTAAATGCCTCTGTAAGATGATCCTTAAATATTCCCAATAAACTATTTGAGGATCAACAGTGTGGGGTGTAAAAATATTCACCGCCATACACTCTTACTAATCTGTATTAGTCACAATTTATGCTTCTAATGCTACACATGAGGACTAGCTGTCGTAAGTGGAAAACAGAAAGCATTATTAAGCCGAACTGCCGCACGTGCAGAGCAGCAGAGACATTGAGAAGCACTATCTCGGAGCCAGAGGAGCACAGGTGGATGTAAACATCCTCTGAAAGTGAATACTCTTCAGATGTAAACAACAACAAACAGCAAACGGTATTCACCTGCCGTGAACCCACGTGCCAGCATGGAATAAAAAGCATGGAACCCGACAGCACGTTGCCTGCCTAAAAAGCTCCAAGAGGAGACATTTTATCCAGACACCCTCCCTACTTTTCCAGGCCTGTCTTTAAAGACCCTGCCGGGCGAGACAGAGTGTTCTTTGAGTAGAGCGATGATAGGGGCCAATAAACAGGTTTTTTATTTGCCTTCTCTTTACAGGGCCACATAAAGCAGACATTTGCTTGTGAGTGCTGTTGCCAAGAAGGGTGTAACATTTTGTGAGCATCTTGATAAAAGCACGACACGACAAGGCAATGAAAGCCAAATTTCATTAAAGCCATCCTGTTTCTTCAACCTGGTGATAGGAAGAGAAGGAGAGAGGAAGGCAGAAAGAGAGAGAGAGAGACAGACACAGAGGGAGATGCTACTCTTTTTATCGCTAAATTGCACGAAAATTGTAAGGCTTTCAGTGCATCTTGATTTGCTATGTGTATTCTTCCCCCAATCTAAGCACGGCAAAAGAGGCTCTGCATCACTCCTGTCTGGAGCAATAAGCAAGTGCCAGTGACTACCCTATTACAAGCCTTTTATTTATTCTCTTGTCAGTGAGGCTTCTGAAATGATTTCCACATTTTTAATCTTCAACACATTGTAAATCATAAAGTGGAACACTCAGAGAAGAAAATATATGATGATTTAAAGATCAATGTGTGATGGCGGTGCTGCATTGACAAGTAACTTGCAAGAAAAATGCATGATTAATTAGATGCAAGTAGCTAGAGATAAAGAGAGGGAGAGCAAGAGAGAAAGACAGATTAAATGGGGACATATTAGATGGATACGCTCCCATCTCTCCGTCGGATAAAATGTCTGATCAGTGCTTAACGAATCTTCCCTTCGCTCCTTGCACCCAGATGAAATAAATGTCCCCAGCATGCCATACTATCTGTGGGCTGTCTGCGACTACATTCATGTTATTTTTAAACCTCTATTGCTACTTAATCCCAAAGACCAGACAGTTCATAAAATGTCTTATTAGAGGCAGGAAGAGGAAGACAGCAAAAAAAAATTTATGCAGAATAAGGCAAGGAAGGAACTTGGTGCTGCTTGGTTACTTAATGACATTTTCTTTATATTCTTTTTCCTTCTCATTAATGACAGGCAAATATAGTCCATGTACACCAATCATCAATAACTACCAGCCTAATATTGTGAAGGTCCTCCATTTGCCAAAACAGTGTGAGACGTGTACCTCTAAAGGTGTGCTGTGGTATCTGGCACCTAGACGTAATCAGATCCTTTAAGTCCTATAAGTTGTGAGGTGGGGCCTCTATGGATTGGACTAGTTTGTCCAGCACATCTCACAGATGCTAAGGTTGAGATCTAGGGAATTTGGATAAGATAAGATAAGACAAACCTTTATTAGTCCCACAAGTGGGAAATTTACTTAGTCATGGCAGAAAGTGGACAGTACAAAGTTAAGAGCAGCAAAATTAAGAAAAACAATACAATAGAATAAAATAAAAATAGAATAAAGTTCTATGTCTCAGTATAGTATAAAATAAAATGTTCAAATATACAGTCTAAAGATGTAAAATATAAAATCTAGGAATATAAGTATGCACGACTGTATTGTAAAAATATACATATATGTATGTAATCTGTAAGTAGACTAAATTGCTAATTTAGAAGTAAGACTAGATGTAGGCTTGGGCAAGTTGTGTGCATGTACACAGTGAGTATATGTAAATAAGTATATACAGAGTGGATTTATATGTATAAGTGAAAAAGAGAACACTGTAAATACACAGACAGGCACACAATGGAGTGACAATAGCATTAGAAATGCACCATAAAATTTGCACATTTTAAATTGTACATTCTAAATTGCACATTCTGCCCAGCAGTAGTAGCTTCACCCAAACGTTGCACATATTGTAACAGAAAAATTGCACTTAGTAATATTGCACATAAGAGAATTTTGCCAGGTCAACAATTTTTCTTTGTCCACATAAATGTCAAGTTCCAGTGTTTCCCAGTAGAATATTGCCCATAGCATCACACCACCTCTGCCAGCTTGCATTCTTCCCATGGTATCATCTTGGCCGTACACATGATGTAAAAGAAAACATGATTCATCAAACATGGCCACCCTTTTCCATTGCTTCAAGGTCCAGTTCTGATACTTGCACCCATCGTTGGTGCTTTTGCTTTTGGTGGACAGAGGTCAGCGTGGACACTCGGACCAGTCTGTGGCTATGCAGTCCCATAAACAGCTAGCTGTCATGGGTCACATTTAATTTATAGCCAGCAATAACTTTTTCTGCAGTTTGTGCTGTAGTTGCTCTTCTATGTGATCGGCCCAGATGCGTTAGCCTTTGCTCACCCGGGGCACCAATGTTAGTTCACTAGTGCTCCTTCCTTGGACAAGTTTTGGTAGATACTAACCACTGGCTACCAGGAACATCCCACAAGACCCATGGTTTTGGAGATGTTCAGACCCGGTCATCTAGACATTGTCCTTTGTCAAAGTCGTTTATATACATATACTTGCACATTTTTCCTGCTTCCAACACATCAACATCAAGTACTGAATTTTCCCTTCTTGCTTAATATATCCCACCTCTTGACAGGTGAAACTGTAACAAGATAAGCATGACTGTCTTCACCTGTCAGTGGTTTAAATGCTTGGTGTATATTCTGGCTTTTGTTTTACTGCTCAAAGGATCCTTTTTTCATGTTTTCTAGACAACGATAACCAGGTTTCCATACACATAGTTTCTGTATACTTGACATACGCATGGTCACGCATGAACACACCGCAGAATAGGACACAGTGTGAACAATGTGAAATTCTTTCTTTGCATTTAACCCATTCACCAAGTGAAGCAGACGAATGGAGCAGTCTGTGGTAGATGGTACCTCAGTGGTGCCACTAGCAATTCTGGGATTCTAACCCACGACCTTGTGATTGCAGGGGCAACTCCCTAATCACTAGGCCACCAGCTGCTCCATATATCAAATAAAATCACAAATTTGATAAAAGTGATAAATGCAATACACAATCATGGAAACACATACTGAATAAACTGATGAGGTAGTTCTGTTTCCACGGCCAAAGAAACTGAAAGCTATGTTTATTTCATAAAAGAAAAAACAGAAAGAGATTGGACGGGAAATAGACAAGAGCTGCCTACCACTGATTAACACACCACTTCCTGAGCCATTAAGTTTGCCAGTGTCTGTCTTCATGCTAATATGATTTAAAAATATATTCCATATGTTCAGTCTGATTACAGTTTCAAACTGAACAACACTTCCAATGTAACAAAACAATTAAACAGTGGAAAAAAACACAGCAAACTTGCTTTGAATTACTTATTTATAGCTGTTGAAAAGACTGTTTCATTCTCTCTTGCACAGCTGCTAGAAAGCTGCAAAACATTTTATGACATTTCTGTTTTTCATTTGATTTTAATCAACAGCTGCAAGACAACCTGGCAAATGCTTGTCAATGAAATGTTTAGAACCGTGTTTGATGCTTATCTTAAATCTTGGTTTGTTATTTATTCATTTTGTTTGTCACTGATTTCCCACTTGCTCACTGAATCTCCTCCATTGTTTGTCACCAGAGTATGCAAGGCACATGAAACCACTGTATTCAGAGCAAAAGTTTGGAAGAGAGCCAGTTGCTGTATTCTATTTATGTGATCATGTAGACATCCTGTAATGATCATCACTTTCACCATGGGACAAGACTGAGGAACCAAACTAGGTGTAGTCTGTCTTTGAGTGTCAAGAATGTGTTTGTTCAGGGATATCCTAAAGGGCTGGAGCAACTTATTAAACCTCAGCTCACCAAATTGTTGTGGTCAAAGGAACTCCCACAAACTCCACAAGACACCCCTGGACTTCGCCACCCAAGCAGCAGGAGAACCAGTTGTTCTTTTTAGGATTCCTTGCTATGGATGACAGTAGAACTGCTGAGAACTGTTCCTGCAGGATCATTAAAATCCCCCCACTTGGGACCGTATGTTGAGCCACATTTACCTGAAATTGCATACATTTCCCGGTTTCTATGGGACCTGGCCTAGAAGGCTGGTAGCTTACGCAAAGCCACATTGTCCTGTTTGTAGGAACAGCTTGAGCCTCTTGTCTGCCACTTCTGCTTCCAGTTGTTTGATCTTCTGAGGAGGGGCAAGACCAAGAGAAAGTCCTGGAAGGCCTCAGGCCAAGCATCACGTTCAAGGTGTGTGCAGAGGATCTCGTCACTCAAAGCCTGACAGCTGTCAGCACAAACACATGCAAGTAAAGGCACACAGACAGAGGTACAAATGCACACACATATGCCCTTACTTTGCATTTCAAAAGGCAATCAAGCGGCGCCTTCTCTGCCTAGGGATTTGACGGCGTCTGTCTGAGGACAAAGTCAAAAAGGACACCCACTGCCAGCACCTGTGTTGTATTAAATTACTTTTCAGAGAGAGAGAGAGAGAGAGAGAGAGAGAGAGAGTGAGAAAGAGGGGGGAGGTTGTTTAATTCAAGGCAATGAAGGTACTTCATCAAGGCCGGTTCTAATACCCACAAAAGCAGAGCAAAAGGCAATCAAAATGTGCCAGGTTTCTTGAAAATGTCCAGCAGGTGGGAGAGCTATGTTGAACTGCTAGGCCAGGAGGTGACAGGGAATATGGACTAGTTAAATTACTAGTGAGGATGTTTTCTAAAATCTGCTCCAAAATAGGTCCTTCACTTATCAAATAACCCGTGACATCAAAATAGCTTGGCCATATGAGGAAAACACTCCTCCTAAACTAAATAAACGTATTGCACCTGCAGGAAAAAATGAGGGCATGATCGGCAGATACTAACCTGACTAAAGCAAACTTACCTGCTGAAAAGAACAGGCTAAGCTGCAGAAAAAAAATCTTTTGGGCCAGAAGTACTCACATAAAGCCAAAAAAAGGTCCGACGTACTGGCATTTCTTGTGCATGACACCTACTGGACGGTTTCCTCCAGTGGGCCTAGTTCCCTTGTGTCATGGATAGGACAAGTGCTAGCACAGCTTAAATGAATGATTGATTAGCTTGAGTGGCATGCAGATGAGAGGCAGCTGTTCCGAGACCGGGCGAAACCAGCAGGCAGATGTTTCAAGGAATCAGTGCTTTCCCCTCCATTTGCTGCACTCTATTTGTAGGCTTCCTGTGGGGAGATCCATGAGGACGGGCTCAGAGAAGCGCATTTAACTGCTACAACTAAGGCTTGCATAGGAACTTGTGGCACAGTTGGACTCAGGCACCACCAGCACTCCTGTCTGAGACTTGGTACGTCTTGTTAGCCACAGGAGCAGTGCTAGATTTACTTTCCGGCAAGAGCTTCAAGTTCTGGTCTAACAGAATGAGCATTCCAACCCATTCACATTCATCCAATCTGGCATTCTTTGCTTCTGTGCTGTGCAAGCTCATGACTCGAGCATCTCCAAGAAGATAAGAAAGATTTCAGCAGAACGTAATAAAAGCAGGACCATCCCTTTTCTCAGGACACACTAGATGCACCGCCTTGTGCTCTTCAACAGAGGTTTTCTGTGCTCACAAAGAGAAAGGGATATTGATTTCCCTGAGTGAGATTCCATAATAAAAAGCATGACCTCACAGTAGTGGTTACATAATGAAATCAGATCAAAAATGTCCACACAGTGTAATCGAGATACACATGGCTAAATATCTGAAAATAATAATATTGAAGGGTGGCTCTTAACTCTGACCTGGAGCCAGGCAACATTACCCGTTCAAAGCTTATGTGTAGGTTTAAACTGAACAGAATTGATCATTCAGTTCCATGGTTGCCAACCAAATGCTCTCAGCTCTATTCCAAATGCACTGATGCTGCTAGAATAGACATTAGCAGCACTTTCATCCAGCCTGTGCTATTTTTTTTTAAGCTCTGCCACATAAGCGGGCTCTCCTCCAGCCTTTGTCGAAGTCTGACAATGAAGTTGCCAAGGCCCAGCTGGTAAATAATGCTCTGTGCAGCTGAAACTGCATTCCATGGCTGGGTCTGAATTCCAGTCAGTCAGGAAAAGGGTTGCTAAAGACATTCAAACAAAAAATACTTTCAGCTTCTCTTAACTAGGAACACCATGTGAAACTCCACAAGCAGTCTCAGAAATGAAAGCGAAAAAGTTGTCAAGGAGAAAGAAACAAGAGTGCCCAAAATAGCAAAAAAAAAAGAAGAAGCAAATGTGATAGAGTTAACACTTCTTCAAGGGAAGAAAAAATACGGACCGTTTCACTTCCATGAATATAGAATGCAGTGTTCAATGTACCGTTATGAACGCTGGCATGCAGCACTACATACATTATACATCTACGAATGCTGGAAAAGAGCATTTTGTACTCACTAACAACATCATGCCCACTGGTCCAGATAAACGGAATATCTACGCTTACTTAAACCTTGGTCATAGGCAACCATATAGACATGGATTCAATTTTCCTCATCACACTTTCTTAAAGTCTGCAAGCAAATAGCAAAACAGTGTCCGAGTATTTCCCAGATTGGACAGAGCAATGGAGAACGTTGGGACAGTGCACCAGAGCAATATTCAGCTGAGCTTCTGGCCAAGCCTAGTGAAGTTATCAAGTCTGACAGAGCGATGTGAATAGTGGGAAACTGCATGGAAAAACAGACGCTCTGTTTGGGCTGTTCAATTTGAAGCTTTAGCACTAGGCAAAGTATGACTGCATTCCAGAGTGGCTCAAGTGATTATGCAGCAGCCGTAAGCTTGCTTGTGCTGGAAGTTATTGTGACGAGATTACTGTTTTAAATGCCTCCAAGCACCATCCCAACTGCATCCCGATAACCGCCGTTTCTAATAGCCAGGGACGGACGAATTGCCCCATTTACCGCAGCACTCGCAGTTGTTTGTCTGCAAAATGAATGCGATGTGTGAGGTCTCGAGAGGTTGGCCCCATGATTGGTCATCACTTGAAGTACTAAATAAGGGGAGACATTGCCATAGCAACCTTTTGTTGTGCATATGGAGTCATCTGGCAGGCGGAAAGCTGAAACACGCAGGCAGTGTGAGCACGGGTCTAAGGCCACTTCAAGAACTGACAGCGGCTATGTCATCGGCGTGTTGGGGTGTGTGTGTGTGTGTGTGTGTGTGTGTGTGTGTGTTTGCATCAAGGAGACTAGGGAAAGAGCTTAATACACTACCTCCATCTGGCCAGTGTCACTTCTCTTGTGGTAAAAAGGACTCTTGTCATTGTCGGCCTTGTTGCTATTATGGGCATAGTGGAACTCAAGTCAGTTTAGTTTTATTTGTAGGCCGCTTTTACTCACAATACACTATCCTAAAGTCAGCTTTTCTGGTGGTGACCAGCCCCCTAATGAGCAACCTGATGGTGATACTGACAGGAAAGAGTGCCTAAATGAAGTGTCACACTAGCATTTTGACAACACTTTTCCATTTTTCAACTGAATGGAAATTGCTATAAGTGGTGAATTTATGAGTAGTCTAGGGCTATGCTTAATGCCTGTCTGGGACACCCACCCAAAAGAGAGCCAGCTTAGTACACACCTTGCCAGAAGCTGGAGCAGACTTTCAACGGCAAATGCCTCACAGACAGCTACTAACAATGGAACAAACATATGATTAGCAATTTCTAAATATTAGATTTTTTATTATTAACGCATTTTCTGAGTTAAGCAATAGTGACAATCGATTCCAATATCATCTTTCATTGTCCCTTCATGGTACTACAAGTTGTCTACAGGTATAAACAAGTTAAATTTAAGACTTCTAAAGACCTTTATAATACCACTTGAAATTAAAGTCAGGACCAAACGTGCAATGGAAATACACACGAAAAGTGAAACTCTTTCCAAATAAATTGATGTCATGTGTGACATCGATAAGTTTCTTTTTTTTTTTTTTATTGAGCCACACATCTGGTCTTGTCTTTTCCACAAGTCTTGTCTACAAATCACCACTGCTTTGAGAGTTGGCATAGAACCTCAAATGATGGCTGTGATTGTGGATTTCCTCCCATCCACGCCAACAACCTCCCTAGCGGAAATTCCCTAGTGAAAATCAGAAATTAGCAATTTGAGTCTGGTGGCTGGCATTTACATGTTCTTAATTCCCACTGTCCCAAGTTGGAAATGTCTCTGGCAAACACTGCAGTTTGCTTTGTTAGAATTTCCAGGCACCGGCTTTAACCACAAGGTGTAATCAGTATTTTCCCATTTTACTAAAACTGCAAGCAAAGTGCTCATTTCAAGAACACGAAATATACTGAAAGTGATCACCCAAATTTAAGACATTTCAAGACATTTTAAGGACCTGCAGCCGCCCTCTATTATTCATGAAAAAACAACTGTAATAATATAAGTCATTGCAATCCTGCCTCTTTTTTCTTTAAAACTCTTGATATGAAAACTCTGGTCATTAAAGCCATAGTGAGTGATTAACAGCACAGGCAAAGACACTAGACTATTCAAGGAAAGGCAACACGATTCTAATAAACAAACAGCTTATGATAACATTACTTTGAACAAGGACATTATCATTAGATTGTTCAATGATTCTCCACCCATATTTAGGCTGGAAAAAAGATTGCGCATGATTCCTTCAATGACTCTTTAAACTCATGAAGCATTAAAATAGACTATTAAACCCAGTTCTCCTGCTACTTAACATTGACATAACCATGCCATAAACATGAGCAGCACTGATCATAAACAAGAGCAGCACCACATTCCAATGCAGCTCAGATTTTGGAGTGTTGCCTTAAATTGGCCACAACTCATAAAATCTGCCAGAGAGCAGCTGGGCTGCATGGGTGGCCACCTTTGTATGGACCAAAAGTCTAGAGCACCCAGCACCCTAACAGGACTCAACACTGCTGCGATCTACCCGCTCTTTAAATCTGTGACTTGTGTTAATGGCATCAATTATCCTCCAATTTCCAGCTGTGATTCCATCCAGAAGGCAATACAAATGGCTTTGACATAACAGCCACAGTGTCTGGACACATGTGTCTGTGTTCTCCAGCAGTAGTGCTCACATACTTGAGTGGCTAAATCGAATGACTGAGTTAACAGGAAGTACTGGTCTCAAATTACAACTGCATCCTCAATCCACCCCGTCCTTCAGCTCAATATCCACCTCATCCTCCTTAACTGAGGGTCTCATATAAAACAAACAAAGCAACAACCTCCGTGTGAGCCGGTGTGAAAACAGCTTGGGGCAGCTGAGGGGCCACATTGATTAGAGTGAGGGGAGCAACACAAACACAAAGTACGCTCGAGTGCCTCCTAATGTATTCCATTCAACTACCCTGTGACCTATCTACTGCTCTCTTGCTCGCTTGCTCTCTCTCTTCCCTCCTTTCTCACCCTTTAGAGCTATCCATCTTGCCTCTGTTTTCTGCAATGATTTTTTTATGGAGTGAAGTGCAGTGTAGCGCTGCACTAATTAGTCCAAATGTCAGCACGACTGCTGTCCGCAGGGGAACTGGCTCGCTTTCTCTCTCTCTCTCTCTTTCTCCATCATTCAGTTTTCTCTCCATAAAACACCAAGTTGGAATGTGGCTAGCATACTTGGAAAACTAGTTACAGGAACAGCCTCAGTCTAGGCCGAAGTTCCAGTCCTGGAGAGGAGGTCTGCCACAGTTCGGTAGCTCCTCTCTTCAAATAGACTATCTAAATGAGTTAAAGATTTGAAGGAAGGGAGAGTGAAAGGGTCAGTGAAGGGCACAAAAGGAAAGAGTGGACAAATGAAATACTGACAGATTTGCCATTATACTCCGTGGATAAATTCAGTGTACGACTTTCTGTAATTTTCTGTGAAATATTCTTTTCTTGCTTAAAAATGACCCTGTACATGGCAGTTATAAATAAATGACAGTTATGACTGGAAATACAAAAAAGAAAGAAAGAAAACAGAAGAACCCCATTTCTGACTCCTGTGTGTTCAAGGTTTATAAATAGACTAAAATATGACATTTTGTTCTCACTTGTCTTCAGCCAAATACGTGACAATGACTAGAAAAAAAGTGAGATTCGTGTCAGGAGATTTGGATCTCAAGAGCCCAAGCAAGTTGAGCCATGGATTATACGGGGATTCTTTAACAGTGAAATGAGGAAAATCGTCCTTTTTTTCACCTTCCCTGAGAGGCCTTCTCTCCCAGGACATCATGCAAAAGTAAGACCACCAGTTGCTGATTTCCTCAGTCCCAGACATGTACACTGAGAGGAGCCTGAACATGACCTGGTGATGTGTTAAAGTGCAATTGTTAAAAAACCTTTACTAGTTTTCACAGGATTATTGTTAAGAATACATTCAGATTTGAACAATGACATAAAAAATGTGGAAGATATTCACAAGGTTGCATTCAAATTGTGTATGTGGGCTGGCACATACTATATTTTCCTTTCAATGTAAAATCGGCATTCAGAAAGTAATTATTACCACTTAAAGGAATGCTCCAAGGTCAGTTACCGTGGAAATTATATTCAATGCTGGTCTAAGCAACAGAGCAGAAAAAACATCAGTCTACTGGCTTCAATAATAAATGTTCTATTGCTTCTGTGTAGAGGTAAATTATTTTCTGTGGTAACTGAACATATGGTAATTTTCTGTGGTAACTGGACATAAGGGGCAGTTGGTGGTCTAGTGGTTCGCCCTGCAATCAGGAAGTTGTGGGTTCAATTGCCAAGACTGCTAAGCACCTCTAAGGTACCCTTGAGCAAAGTACCGTCCCCACACACTGTTCCTCTGTTGCTGTGTTCCTGGCTGCCCGCTGCTTCACTTGGTGAATGGGTTAAAGGAAGAATTTTGTGCTGTTCACACTGTGTGCTGTGGTGTGTTCACATATGACAGAATGGTCATTTTCACTTCAAGAAAAAAAAAGGATCTACAGCTTAACAGGAGAAGAAAAACATTTCTTCTAGCCATTCTGGCACTTTAGAAGTGTTTTGGTGACTGGGGTGAGTGTAGATGGGGTGGGGTGGGATGGTGCAGTGCAGTCAACACAAGATTAAAAGGTGGAAGAAAGTTCCAACAGGGGCCCTGTAGGCACAGGAAACTTATAGGACCCAACCCAACCATGCCACCCACCTCACACCTCAGCGGCCAAGACAGTATTTGGGTGTTTTGGGTGCAACAACAAAATTAATTGGTGGGGGAGGGGTAGTGGTAATGAATACCTATGGGGAGAAAACACCCAGGACTATACAGTCATTCAGTTGGTCCCTTATATATGCAGTAGACCCTCATCATTTGTGGGGGTTACTTTCTAAGAGTACCCACAAATTGTGATATGGTAAAAAATGCCTAATTTTATAGTGTAAACCCTAAACATGCCCCCAAATATGCTCCCAGAACACATTAATTTCAGTTTAAACAGTGTTCACTGAACTGCTGTGTCCCGCAGTGCTAGCTGATGTTACTCCTGTACTTTAATTAATGCAAGAACGTTTTCTTTGGTATAAGCAGGGTAAATACAGTAATAATTTAATTTAATTTACAGTAATAAACACTCGGCGAAACACTTGAGATAGCTCCACGTGGGAAACTGTTTTGATGTGGGAATTCTGGACTGCATCTGCCAGAGATGCGTCACAGGGCAGCAGCCAATATACAGTTGCTTTTTGTTTGACAGTACTAAAAAATGCACTGTATACCGTTATATTTAAAAGGAAATTTAGCTGAATTTACATGAATATTTATGTTACAAAATTACACAATTATATTTTTCTTAATAATATATATCAAAATGCATGAAAAATTATATATTGCCACAAAAACAGCAAAATAAAGCAGAAGATACTTTTGGTTTCCCGAAAATTCTGTTAGGTTTTAAGAAAAAATCCTCGAAAGACTGAGGCCACAAACTCTGAACTGTGACTTCGCAGGGGAACACTGTATATGTCACACACACCGGGACGCGTGACGTCACGGGTCATCGGAGGTAACACACGCGTAGGGTATATAAACAGGAAATCAGGTGATATCCGACACCCAGACATTAGGGTTCCCTCTATGCCCAAGCCAACGTCAGCTCATTCTCGCGGTACCGTGAGTACGCTCATCTCCCCCACCAACCTTATCTACCCTACCCTGTGTGTGTGTGAGAACGAGGATTCCCTGGTGGGAATCTCTACTCCTCTCAGAGCGTTCTCAGAACAAAGCGCGTGGTTCACCAGCTCTTTCGTGTGTCTCCGCGACTGGGCTCATCCGCCACGCCACACTTGGGCGTCCACTTCTCATTCCTGCATTCTAGTCGTCAGCATGACAGTATATATACATAGTGTTGCCAGGGTGGGTGCACAACAGAGCTATATTCAAGACATAGGAGTTGAGAAACAACAAACGAAACCACCACCACTTAGGGTTGAAATAAATCACAGGCTCTTCTCTCTACCTCTCTCTCACTCTTCCTCTTCTGTCTCTGGCCGCGGTCTTTGTGCTCCCAACTATTGGGGAGTGTAACGGCCACCTCGTCTCCGTCGCGTCTGTCCCGGTCCTTGTCTCCCGAATTCTAGGTTTCCCTCCTGTGCTC
>JBBPCX010000154.1:22786370-22824949 GCA_037974365.1 Hydrocynus forskahlii
TCCTGAGGAATTCAGTGATTTTGTAAATAAAGTCATTCAGAGTGGTGTAATGTGGAATGCTGCACTGGTGATAAGAGAAATCAGATGCTAAAATATCTTTAATGCAAATATTATTATTTTATCTGCTATGCAAACGTTTTGACCTGGTATTTTGTTAAAGTAATGCTAAATTTGAAAAATGGGGTAGGCTACTATTTTGTCTTACAATGCCCTAAGTCTATCCCTCTTCCCTGACTGTTCCTTATAAAAAGGCAATGGTACACGTCAAAGTTTGGTAAATGCACATTATTCAGGATATCTACAATTAAATACGAATTTGTTATATCACATAAGCCTCCATACCTGCCTCATCAAACGAGTGCATTCATTTCCAGCGCTGCCACTGAAATGAAGGCTAAGAGTGCAATCAGCTGTACCAGGGGTCAGCATGGTTTCTTTTTCCTTTGTCATTGTGCCAGCCTGTCTGTATGTCTGACTCAGGCCATTAGCATTATCCTGGCAAGTTGCTCAGTGATGTTGTATGGACGGTGAAACAAGGTTCACTTTTGATATGGTCCCATACCAGATTTCACCACACTGGTGTTGGAGAGCTGATGTCTGATTGAGCAGAGTTCTATAAACTTAACAAAGGGAGAAACAGTGACATAAAGACCTGACACCTGAAAAACGTTTGGGCATTATAAGGTTTTTATGTTCAGTGAAATAAAATAAAACACATTCAACATCGCAAACTTCTAAACGTTAATAGTACTGAAAACAAGTTAGATGTTTTCAAGCATTAGATAAAAAGACACCTTGGCCTCCAGTGTGTATACTGCATTAACTTTACCTGAAAAATATAATACATTACCACAACCATCCCAACACAGCTGGAAAACAACTTATAATTGGAGATGTGGAGAGTTACTTGGCAGGTGCATGACTGCCTGTGCACTTTATTTATATAGATAATGGAATTGTTTTGGTTTCACACACTCCCAGTCCAATTTATTAGAAACCCCTGCCGTTCTGAAAAATACTTTAAAAGGCATACCCGCATTGGTTTCCATAGTAACCAATGCATGGCTGAAGAGGGCCAAACCTTGGTAATCCAGTCACATTTATGAGTTTAGACTCTTAACTCTACAGTTGGTAAAGCACTGAGCTATATTTCACTACAGTATTGTGCTTTTTTAGCATCTATAGCATGAAGAAAACTCGGCGTTAGAATAGAGTGACTTGGTCAGCAGATAACATTAGCTAAAAGCTTATAGGCTTTTCCAGTGAGTGTTAAGGCTCCAAAACAGCATATATAAAAAAAAACTGTTAAAAGTTTCAGCTCTCTATGTTTAGGCAGCACCCAATTACTTTCCAGCATCTAGAATCACGCGACTGAATTATATATATTCTGATCTGACTGGTCAAAATGAGTTACTCTGTAAACCACTGACAAATGTGGCTTGAATCTGATTGGGAAAACTAATTTTATGTTGTTTTTTGCTGTTCAGACTGCAGAAAGTCTGTCCTGCTCAAATCAGGCATGTTGGAAAATCGGATTTGAGCAGTTTGTCTTAACTGAGGCTCAACTGCCTTTTGTTTTTCTCTTTTATGGCAGTAATTGTGATGGTGTGCTCTATTTCATTTTCATGGAAGCTATACACACACGTAAAGAAGAAGTTTGGTGTGAAATGGACCTGGGGTACATTGAAACATGATAACGAGTCAAGTAGCCCACCTTCATTCGCCCTCCGCATTCTGAAACAGCGCTTTTAGCCAATGCTAACCTCAAGGCTCTACTAGGCTGATAATGGTAGGGAACGAAACTACAGCTGATTAGTCACGTGAATACTCTCATTAGTTGTAGACTGGAGTTGGTGCAACAGGAGTTGATAAATCTTGCAAGGATAGCAGAATATGAGGACACCGAGTTGCCCTATCCTACCTGTTCGTTCATGCTCGTCAATCGACGTATCTTGCCTTAATTTCAAGAAGGTGGCGGAAAATTCCCTGAAGGTACTGTCTGTATAAACTGTCTTTATAATAAACTACCTGTGCACTTTTAAAGTTCTCAATGTCTCATTTTAAATGTAAAGGCCCTCAGAATTCTAGAAATGAAGTGTGGAGCTACTTTGAGCCTTGTTAATGGTGTAAAAATAGCGATTTACCTGCACTGGCTACATGATGCCCCATGCCCTACCATTATCAGCCTAGTAGAGCCTTGAGGTTAGCATTGGCTAAAAGCGCTGTGGTTCGGAATGCGGGGGGCGAATGAAGCTGGGCTACTCGACAAAAGTTCATACTCGTTATCATGTTTCAATACACCCCAGGTGTATTTCACACCATTTCACATTTCATGACCTTTAAATCCTGTCATGTCAGATTTATTTGTATAGTGCTTTTGACATCTGGCATTGTCATAAAACAGCTTTACAAAAATCTAGGTCCAAGCGCTCAGTAAGCAAGGCAGAGGCAAAAGTGACAGGTAAAACTCCCTTTGAGGAAGAAACCTTGAGAGAAACCAAGACTCATTTCAGGAGTCATTTAGAGACGTATGTGAACATGTAGTCATTACTAATTAATGATGAAAGAGAGACGAACGTTGCCTCCTGTTAGACAGATGTACTCAAGTTAAACAACAGAAACCAGGTAACAATTTAGTATCTTATTGATAGCCAAGCACTCATTATCCAAAAAAATAGTACAAGAGTTGAGTAGAACAGAGTAAATGAGAGTAGCCACCTGGTTGAGGTTTTCAGTTTCCTCAGGAGGGTGAGTGAGTGAGCTTGCATTTTTTTTTTAATTAAGTTACATTCAGGTTGCATAATATAAAGTGCACTGAGAATGATTTGTAAATCAACTGCTTCAAGTTGCAAATGTCTCGGCTTCATGAAACTATTCTCATTAAATGGCTAATCGAGGAGATCCTTCTGATTGAAATCTTTCATAGTTGGTGGTTTTTCATTTTGTAAGCTACCTAAGCTGTGATAGCAAGTATTACTAGCCGGCTAATGCTAGCACCTGTTTTGTTAGCTTGGTGTTATTGTGGTCTTCAGAGATAAGACTAATTTTTCCCTCTCTTGTTGACTTCTAATTTTACAGAGAGCAGATTATTTTGGCACAGGAAATTTGCCTGGTCATATGCAAGCTGGTCATGTCACGGAACATGATCTGTAACTTATTATAATACTGTCATACTAGTTAGCATTCATTTTATGCAAACTAAATGCCAGGTTTACTCAGTGTTTTTAATGGGGGAAACTACTAAACTGGGATGGAACTGAGCACTTCTGCTGTTTATACCGCACTAAGTACAAGTTTATTGGTCATGTCTATCAAAATTATCAAAATTAAGGTTTTTCTGTAAGGAACTGTCAGGGCAAATGACACATACACACACAGGTTTCATTAATTTACCACATTGACAGTCCTAGTTTAGGTTCTCCCACACCCCACACTAAGGGTCTTAAGTCTTGAGTTGCCAACTCTCTTCCACACATTGGGGCCACCCGCTTTCATTCCCCTTTGCCACTCACTGGAATTTCATGGAAATTGTTATTCTTAAAACATTTTAAAATAAGCGTAGGTACCTCTGTAGGCAAAGATTTTCTGTCTGAGGACCATTGGTTTAAATCATCATGAGCTTTTGAGAGGGCTTTTTATTGGCTTATTTATGGATTTAGGACATCACTTACAATAAAACATGATTGCAGACATTACAGATCTAAACTGAACTGAAATACAACTTAAAAAACCACTTGCCTTAGTTCAAGACTTAGTGTTATGTCCGATAAATCAGCCAATGATGTTTGACTAAATAACTGCTGCATTTAAGCTCTTAAAAATATTTTATATTAAAGATATAATTTGCTATACTGTTCAAATCTGATTACACTTTCCACTACATATGTTGGTACACAACTGCATTTACATTCAATATCCATTTTCTGTCAACAAATTTGTGTCTTGTTGCTCATATAGAGCTCATTAGCAGTCATCCTTAACCTTAATCCGTATATGCCTAGATCTACAGTTATTTTCATTTTATATATTTTTTTATATACATTATAATTATGTGTGTTTACAAGACTACTACATATAATTAATATTTCGCTTGCATTCAGAATCAACAGGTTTTAATCTGCATATATTACAAGATGAGTACAACAGTAGTTTTGGTTTGACAGAACTTCTCTGCTACTTCAATGACCTATGAGTAAACTGTCTGATTTATTATCATTCATCAAAATTATTGTCTTATCGCTGGCTTTGCTGCAATTTCTAAGATTGTTGTTTTCTCCATTCTACCAGGCCCAGTGTCAGAGAAAAGAGGCAGACAGGCTGGTTCCCTCAGGTCAGAGAAGAGAGACAGAGGTGTAATTCTGAGAAACACAGTGCAACTGAATCTGTGGGAGTAAACTCAATAAGAAAGGAAGGATGGCTCAATAGCCCAGGGCCCTCCAGACACATGGCAGTGGATGGGATCATGGCCACTCCTCATATATGTTCAGAGTATTAGCAGACAACACGTTCGCCTTCACCTCTGTCACCTCCGACATGGCACCCCAGGCAACGTGAAGAAAACTAGGAAGGTAAAAATGCAAACAAAATAAATACATTAAAAAGAAGAAGAAAAAAAGGAAACAACATCAAGGTGAATCACCTGCATTAATGGAAGGTTAGAACTGATTGTAGTGGATCTTAATTAAATTTTATGAAAATAAAAAAGTACTGATGTCTCAAATATAAAAATAAAAAAATCCACTGAAAAATAACACAGACATTATGTGCTTCCTACAGCTTCTTGAAATAATCTTTTGTTTTCTAAACACACTGGAGAAAGTGAATTACTGGACCTTCCACCCATCCATCGATCCATCCATCCATTATCTGAACCGCTAATCCCTAGCTCGGACTGTAGGGGGTGTTGGAGCCTATCCCAGCGGTCATATGGTGGCGAAACATCCTGGACAGGACAAACACATTCTCTCTCTCTCTCTCTCTCTCTCTCTCTCTCTCTCTAGCTCTCTCCCTCTCTCTGTCACACACATACTCACAAATACACACATACACACAAATAGGCATTTTGCATTTTCAATCTGCCTGACATGCATATCTTTGGACTGTGGGAGAAAACTAGAGCACCTGGCAGAATCCCATGCAGATGTGGTGGAAAAATGCAAAATCCAAAAATGCAAAATCCCTTTTTAAACCATGAAACTGAATCATCCTATGATAAAAATTGGACCCTTCACAACACACTGCATAGCTAAAGAACTGCAATGCAATCAGATTTCAAAGGCGCACGGCCATCACAGTCCTCAAGGCCGGAAAGAAAAGGACATAAGTCTGAGTGTGTTTGATTCTCAGTGCAGTTGCACATAGCTGGCCTTTCTTTTTGGTGAGAAGCCATCGTACTAATCGGATGCTCAAGGCCAAATGTGCAGCATATTATTTATTGGGCACTCGTCGCTGATCCGGAGCTCACAACAATGTCCAAGTCTTCCACTTCTATATCCTAATCTCCTGGCTGCAGTGATGAAAACAGTGCAGTGTTAAATCTATGTTTCATGCATTATTTGCAGGGTGCCCAATTATCATCAGAACATCGCCCGAGAGCAAGGTCAGCCCCACCCCTTCTTTGGCTACACTGAATCACAAAAGTTGTCTCAGGCCATATAAAGGGTTTAATCAGAGGCCACCATCGATTGGACGAGTCCTGACATGTCCGTCGTCCAAAGGGTATCATTCTTGTTCATCCTTTGGTGACAGCAGGAGTGTGTAAAAGCTCTGATTATGGCAGGAGGCTACAAACAAAAAAGCAAGTAGGGTGGCAGGGTGTGTGTGTGTGTGATTGTGTGGATATGGGGGTGATAAAAGTGCAGTGAACAATTTTGCTAGATAGTGAACCCCTGTAATCAAAAGCAATAATCAGGGATTCATTTGCACGACTCCCAAGGGAAAATCAGGTCAGTGTGAATCACTGAGATACTAAACAGGGGTGGAGTAGATGGGAATCTTGATGATTGAGTTCATAATCTACATTATAAAAGAAACAACACTTGTTGTTGGGTGTACAATTTCAAGCACTACTGCAATAATAGAAATGGTCCATGAAAGAAACAGCACAAAACTTACAATCTACGGTTTCAACAGTTAGTACACAATGATTAGGTATGTGAGCGTTACAATGTTTACTTTAGAAAAACGTCCTGATGAATCTAAATATTGCTTAATCCTTCTCCAGCCTGAGCTTAATATTCCATTTTTTGGCACTAATGCACCCTGACCTAAAACCCTGTAGTGTACATATGATAGCAAATATATGAAAATAATGCAAAAAAATAATAATACTCTGATATTAGCACCATTTTAAAAAGTCCTAAACCGTGACTTTAAAATGCATCCACATATCATATCTCTAGTTTAAAAACTATTTCAGTGGAACAAAGAGAAAAAACTGTGTAAAAGTGTAAAGAACAGTCATATAGTCATTTTAACGATGTTATGCCATTTAAAGGCTTGAAACAGTTTAAGTTGTCAGTTTTGTGGGGAAGCTTTCAGATTAAAAATTGGTGACAGGGCAGCTTTGTCCAGTGGGCCATCAGGAAAGGGTTAAATAGAACCATTACATCTTACGTAAAGCTAACAGAATTTAAAAACACAGAGCATCATGCCAGCAGTCAAACATGGTGGTGGTAGTGTGATGGTGTGGATATGCTTTGCTGCTTCAAGGCCTGGGAAACATGCTATGATTATTGAACCATGAATCCCTTTTTCCACTGCACAGTCTCACAGGAGAACACTTGGCTATTAATCAATGATCTGAAGCTCAAGTGCATTTGGATAACGCAGCAAGGCAATGATCTGAACCACCAAGGCAAGGTTACATTTGAATGGTTCAAAAGAAAAGACAACAGAGTTTTGGAGCATCCTACTCAAATTCCTCACTGTGGCAAGACTTTCAACTCAGCAGTTCATTCCCAAAAATACAAGGAAATTCTACTGGGAATATGGGCCAGCATTCCTCCACAGCAATGTGAAGGGCCAGTCTTCACTTATGTTAAGTATTTGGTTGCAGTTGTTGCTGCTAAAGATGGCACAGCCAGGGTAATGGGTAATTATATTTTTAATGTTTTTTTTTTCCTTCAGTAAGTAAAATCACTATATAAAAACATTATTTAAACTGGCATTATGTGTGAGCATAAGAAACTGTAATATGCAAAAAGAGAAAATCAGAAAGGAGGGATTTTGTACAGGGTGACACAGCAAAACGGGAACTTTTGGCAAACAAATAAAAATAGAAAACATTTTTATCGTGAAAGCATGCTGTCTACCGTTCCACTCCTCCATTATTACTGAATGGCGTGATTGTTTACAGCTCACAGTCCCCCTTCCGTAGTGCTGCCAACTGTACATGGCTGCCACTACGCACTTCAAAAGTTCCCGTTTTCTGTGTCACCCTGTATTCCTGAAAGATTGTAATATCCTGTAGGAAGTATGGCGGGTGGTGTGGCTTCTATTGTACATTACACTAAATGAGAAGAAATTCAATGGAAGAGGAGGAGCCAAATAAGGATGAATTACGCAATTTCCTCCGGAATGAATAAAGTTTTCTGATTCTGATTCCAATTAAGCAAATAGTATTAGACACCTAAAGGAAATCAACAGCAAATTCGAACATTAAACAGTTTGTCTATGATCCTTGATTCTTTGTGTTCCTGCCCACAACAGCCAGTTCATATATTTGATGGATGTTGCTGGGTGGAAATCAACAATTTATTCCCTTCCATTCCAGCAGAATGTTCTGATGAAACTGTTGGCCACAGGCGGGTAAGACGTAGCACATCTCCTGATGCCTCAGGATGTCCCATAGGTGCACAAAGGTGGCCAAGGTCAAGGAAGGACACTGCAAGGCAGCACATGTATATCAGAATTTCTCAGGGAAAGTTGACTTGTGTTTTCTTGCTGTAGGGTATTGTCAGACTGTCTCACCTACGAAAGGATGATTTTGTGCACATCATGCCTATAGCACAGTGAGTCCTAGCCCTGGTTCTGGAGCATGCACTGAACTAAGGAAGGGCTTAAGGACTTCAGAAATCATCCCTAATGTTACTCATGTGGACAGGACGCAGACTGCAGAATGGCCATATGACTTCAGGGGTCAATTAATGGCCACGTTTGTTCGATCACGTATATTAGAGAAGGACAAAAACACCAAGGTCAGGCCTGGAAAAGTGGCACTAGCTAACATTTATTTCAATAGTCAATACTTACTTTTTTCCATTTAACTAATCTAACGTATATACAGCTCCCTTTGCCCCATAATAGAGCTGCTATCACTCAAACAAGCATTGTTTTTTCTTCTGGAACGAACAAAACAGTAGGGAGTCACATTGGCTTCTACTCTTCCTTTGATGTACTGAAATGTGTCAGCATATGTGACACATTTCAGTAAATATGTGTCAGAATCGTATGAACATTAAAGCGCATTCCATTGCTTTTGTTTTCAACAAGGCAGCGTTTTCTATAAGCATTTATGCTCACTAACTGTTGCAGCCCTAGCTGGGAACCGTTGTCATAGCACACATGTTATGTCAGCCCTCAGTGAAGTTAAGCTGCCCACACCAGCTCGAACCATTACAGGGCTTCCACCCCAGGGGTCAATTTCCGGGACACATCCATCAGCATGACTCTTTCCTCTCATCCTCCACATCTGTGTGGACAGGCTGAAGTGTGACTCATCCACGAGAAAGGTCCTGACTCAGTTTGCTGAAGGCTTGTCCGTAGTCAGGCCTTGGCCAAGCAGCTTGCTTCATGGTGCCTGGTAATACTGGCACACGACATGCTTGCCTGCGGCATGCTAGCAGCCATTTCTCTTTCCTCTTGCTACAGAAACTGATATGGCTTTTTTTCTCGTGGTGACCTAAGCTTTGACCTTAGTTTTTTAAAGGTGGTCTTAGTAGACATTGTTCCACCTGGACCTCATTAGGCAAAAAGTGCACCAAAAACCCTTTCGGTTGACTGTGAAGCAAAATCTTGCTGTACAAACTCAGGTGGTGAAGAAAATGGTCTGCTTTTGCGGACCTATAACTACGCAGAAAAATTCAAGGACCTGCACGTTCTCACACAACTTCTTGCTTGTGCATTTTCTGACAGGTGCTTGACTTTTAATGTTACATTATATGTCACAGGAGATTAGAGTTGAGAATCTGTCAATCGTTACTGCAATATTATCTTTTGAGAAGACTGCTGGCCAGTAATGACATTGGGTGTTGCAAGCATCCTTATCACTTACAGACATCCCTTCATTAGTGTTTCTACTGGTGCTTGGACCAACATTACATAATGTTAACCAGTTTTTAAATATGGGGTGCCGTTTGTAAAAACAGCTACACAAATTTAGAGGTCATTTTTTCATCATTTAGCGCAATTTTCAGAGCTAACTGTGTTAAAAAACGTAACACTGTTTTTTAACACATTTAGCTCTAAATGTGTTAAAATTGTGCTAAAATTGCGATAAATGATGAAAAAATGATACAAACGGCACCCCATATTTAAATGTGTTGCATCACATGTTAAGGGTGGGGTATTTTGTGGTCTTTAGGTTCTGAGTATTAACTGGGTAAATGTGAGGTACGAACTTGAAAATATTAACACATTTTTTGGGTAACGTGATGGTAAGTTGTGTGGTGTGTTGGCACAGTGGTTAGCACTGTCGCCTCACTGTGAAAAGGTTCTGGGTTCGATTCCTGGCCAGGGTGGCCATGGGCCATTCTGTGTTCTCTACATGTCTGTGGGGTTTTCTGCCACAATCCAAAGACTCCAAAAGATTGGAGTAAATTGATGATATGCTCATTTGCCAACATGTACTACATTTACAACCAAACTGCACAGCTGCATTCAGGTAGCATATTGTAGCATCCCCACAGAGATCTCCAAAACCAGAACGCTGGCGCTTTAAGAAGTGCTCTCCTCAGTTTCACACACAGTGTTGACAGTTGGCAGCGCCATCCATTTCTGATGTTCTCTCATCCCCCGATACACAGATCTCATCACATCCTCACCTCATCAGAGGCGAGAAGGTTACTTTCGGAACATATTCTATTACACATTACTGATTACCCAATTAAAAGTGTGTTATGATCCAACAGATTAGAGAATCTCACTCACGTATACTAATAGCGTTTGGTTCATAATTACTTCCCCATCAAAGGCCATATATTAAACCGGAGCATCACTCTATCTGCATCAAATGAATACCTTGCTACCTACCTAGATTTAACAGTATGTTACGTTTTGTTATTCTTAAGTTATAGGATGTCTCTATTTCACACACACATATAATGTTCCTTACCTTCTGGACTAATCTGATATGTCTGTATGTCTGTAACTGCAATAGTTGTCAGTGCTTAAAGTCCATATTGCATTTTGCAGAGGTGAACCTTTCACAGTCCTTCCAGTCTGCAGAGAAGTGATGGAGGAATCAACCAGAACAGAAACGGCAGGCCTTGCTCTCATAGGCATGGTTTGTCACTGGTCTTTTGTAATACTAAATAAGTGTGTGGGTAAATTTAATTTTTGAAGCACATTTATAACAACGTATGTTTAACAAAGTTCACAATATAGTCAACTGCTCCTAAAAGCTAATAAATATGTTTTAGGTTTTTGATTTATATTTTACAGTGAAGCATACAATTGTAGAGGGAGCCAACACAAGGCTGCTAAAACTAGAGTCATCTCTGTCATCCCTGATTTTTGTAATTGAAAATACTCTGCAGAATTTTAAAATGACCGCAGACACACAAGAGCTGACTGTCTAATCCCAAAATATGAGATTAAAATGATCACAGAAGGCTGTAATTTTCAAATGAATCCCCTGGCTAAAAATGAAATTGTTCTGCAAGCACCCTGACCAGTCACAGACATTCCTTGACTGCTGGTGTCTGGATGCTTCAAGCAAAACGAAATAATTTCAGTCAAAATAATGTAGGCAAGATCTTTGCCTGAGTCTGAAAGAAAAAAAAAACAAGCAATTGCCTTTGTGACATCACAAAAAACAACTGATTTCCATAAATCCACATATTTCTTATGCAGCCAACAACTTTGTACTCTGCCTGTTATTTCTTTAGAACAAGACAGGCAATCAAAACAGAGAACATTTATATGCCCTTATTAAAGGCACTGTAGCAAAAACATGGATAAAGAAAATGTAAATGCCACTGTTTTTGGTAAATAAACTCCCTCAAATGTCATTAGTGGCTCATGTTTTGCCCATGTTGTTGTATAGCCCCGTTGTGTATGCTTCATCCACAGAGCTTCTAAGCTCTAAGTATGCCATGCCTGTGCACATGAGGCATACGTCTCTGTCACGGCTGCCACATTACACACGCTCACTTGCCCCACCCCTCTCCACTTGAATACTAAGCAGCTGTTTCAAGACCTGTTATCACAAAGTACTATGCATTCTGAGTGCCATGCTTAGTTCTAAAGCCTTGCCAATTCTAGGCTGAGACATGCTCTGTTTTCCTAATACATGTTTTACTTGAGCCTTGTTCCACCTCACCAGGTCACCAGGTCACAAATACCAACAAAACTTTTACAACAGTTTCGCCCACCCACTCACATCTTCGCCTTTTTGCCTACATTTTCACAAATTATAAGCATGTCTCTTTCTAAAGAAACATTTGAATAGAATAAGTATGAACAGAATTTAAAATAATAATAATAATAATGTTTTAAAAGTTATCTTACCTAAAATCTCTTGCTCTGAAACTTCAATAAGTAGTCCAAATACATGTGTATTAGAAAGTAAGGTACAAGACCAAAATAAAACAGAGAAAAACATTTCTGCATTATTGTAAGCATTATGATTATTCCAAATGCACTGTTGTGGGAAATAGCTGGTGTAGCAGGTCATGCACCCCCCAGCTATGCACATCTGTTTTCCCTCAGAGACAAAAGTATGACCATTTGGTGTCACGTCAGTAGCTTCAGTGTTGTAAACAAAGTTCAATGTGGTAATGCTCAGGTGTTCCTCTGATTGCTTCAATCATGACTGTGAGCATGATTGTCAAAATCAAAGCCCTTAATCGTAAACAGCAGTTGATTGCACTGCTCTGTGGTCTCTGCAAAAGAATAGTTTGGAATAAAATCTCATACTCTTATGTAAGGCCTCAACTACTCTTAACATACCTTGATGGCCAGAAACCATAAAAGCAAGTCTATTTGAGATTACTTAATATATCAGCATGGTTTAAGTGAAAAAGTGGGTGATGCAAACATACGGAGCATTATTTTTACTTAATAGCACCAATACTCACAATTGACTTTGGTTTGGGAAAACTAAGGTTTGGCAAATCTGATCTGAACTATTTCTATAATAAGGGTAGCATCTGAACTGTCCGCTCCCAAACCCAGAATGTGGCGTCCTGGTCCCACGAGGGGATGGAACACATTTAGCCCTTCAACAATGACATTTAAACAATCACTTTTCAACACATCTGGCACAGCACCTCATACATATTTTCATAGCTCTCCAAAGAGGAAACGTTGTATTATTCATGCCGAGATTGTATTTATGCATTACAGAGAATGTGAGGGGTAGCTATGATCTGTACACAGTCGTGTCAGCTCCTTTGAAAGCAAAATCAATGTGGGCAAATTGCTCCATGATATGGATATCAGTGCAGGTCATTTATTATAAACTCTTTGCATCTCAAAAATATATTTACCTTTCAAACATCTGGCTTGTCTTTGCCAAAATTAAACTTAAAACTATATATGTATAGCTCTGGAAAAAATGAGACCACTGCAAAAATGTTCAGTTTCTCAGGTTTTATGTTTTATACATTGCAGCCTGTAATGTAATTACAATTTAATTAGTAGACCACAAGATCAATCCCTGGCAATGTCATCATAGGCCTCACTCTCTCTAGGTGGTTAAAATTTCTGTCCCTCTCTCTCCGTTACTTAGCATGATCCTAGTTACCATAACAGAACTGTCAGTCTTTGTTCTCCTCCTGGTGTGCTGAGGCGTCCAATCACTTTGCATTAGAGGCAGTTTGAAAATGATTTGGTGTACTGAAGAAAGCACATGCTAGTCTTTAGTGTCCAGCACTCATGCTATCATGTGACTGGGAGGTTCTACCCAGTGGGTGGATTTGGTCATGGCTGAAGTAAGGAGAAGTAAAAAAAAAAGAGAAAAAAATGATGCCAAAAAATTATGCAAAAAAAAAAAGGAAAAAAATTATGCAAAAAAATTATGCCAGAGTTAGGCCAATTCAACGATTTATACTGTTGAAATATACAATTATCACTCCTATCAAGAATGAAGATCTCATAAGACCCATGATGTGTGAAAACATGTTTTGCCTTATTTTACATGTACTCACATCAATCAATCTGACAAAAATGCACTCGATTCACTTTTACAATGACTCTGCTTTTGGGGAAAGTGGCTACACCTGGATGTGGGCCTAAGTGTGTATAGTGTAAGTAAATCTGCTCATGTCTGTTGCCACAGGCATTTGCTGGAATGCGAAATGAATGTTTATCCAGGCTGCAGGCTCTCTTTCCAATTGGAGTGGTCCCTGTAGGTAGCCAGTGAGGACATGAATGTGTGTCACTCACTCCTGTAACTACTGCAGGTCACAAGTAGCACACAGGCTCTGTCCAGTTGGTGGTGTAGCGCCAACTACTAAATATACAGTTTTCAGTATTGTGGGTCACGTTTAGAAGTTGGTTCTTTTTGTTGCTTCTCAACATTCGGTTTCATCCCAAATGATTAGTATACACTAATGAGTACAAAAAAAAAGTCCTCTTCATCTCAAACACCCAGTTACAATGTTCTAATGTAGACACTGTTCTTTTTGTGTGTTACATTTTTCCAGTAGTCAAGTCAAAAAGGTTTACTGTCATTTTGCCCATATACCCAGTACACAGTGAAATGAAACAAAATTCCTTCAGGGCCATGGTGCAACACAGAAACAAACAGAACACCACACCACATAAGTGCAGGCAGGACAAAATACAAGCAACAGTCATCCACAGCTTCTGGTTGGGGCATGTGGCAATGGTCTTTGGGACAGTAATGTCATTTACACTCACTGACACCATGCACTTCTCCAGGCTTGTAGAGCCTCCATAATTTGCAGCCTCCCTAACTATGTCCCAGTCAATGCACTCAATGTAGTCATGAAGAGCAGAGTTGGCTCTTGGGGACCAGGTCTTCATGTGCTTTAAAATGGGCCTGGCACGTCTGACAACCATCCCATGTTGGGATCATCAAAACTTGGACTCGTTCTGAGTAGCTGAGGTGGGGGCGGGGTTCAGTGTGGTATGCACCAGTGATGTTCGCGTAAACACAGTCCTGCACGTTCTCCCCTCTTGTTGCAAAGTCCACATACCGATGGAATTTAGGAAGAAGTGACTTGAGATTTGCCTGATATAACAGTCTGATATAAAATCCCTGACAATAAACAGTCCGCCTGGCGGCAATGTGCCAGTAAGCAAGGCACTTCTGTCCGATGGGAACATTAGCATGTCTCCATGAGCCATGTCTCAGCTGTTCTCCGTGAGCATGTCTCAAAGGTTTGGTGTGAAAATCAACTGGAAATTATAGAGCTAAGTGTTGGACGCAGAGAGGTCGCTGCCACTTTTCAAACTCTTTTGGGCTCTAATCGGTCAGTTATATGTTAAATATGTACTACATGCTTCATAGCTCACACACTAACTCGAGGCAGTTTGAGTGGGTTGAGAGAAAATTTGGAGACGTATTTACAAAAAAAATGGCTGACTGTTGACTCATACTGTTAGCAGCATTTGTAAACTAAAGAAGTATCATTTGTCTTGGCTGATCCACTGTATTTGTGATGAGTAGATCATTCTAAATATGACTTTTTCCAAACCACTTCCAAACCATTCCTTTAGCTTCAGTCACCAAAAAGAAAGAGCGACAAACTACTTCTACAACAAACAACACATAAAGTAAATGTTTTGTCCTAAAAATGTACAAAAACAAACATGCACACACATACACAAACTATTTTCTCTGGACCCCCAACCTCTGCCTAGGGTCCCCAACACACAGACACACACAGCCACTCTGACACACAGACACTCACACACACACACATACACACAGAAAATCCCCTAGTAGACAGGCTCCTGGGGGGAATGCAGAGGAGCAGGTTAATACCTCTATGATTTATTCAAATATTGATCTGTTGTAACATGGCGAAGAGGAGTGAGAGCAATTACCAGAGAACAAAAACACTGCCTTTGACACCCATCATCCCCAGCAGCTCAGCACGCAGCAGTGCAATTCATCAAGCACTCCTGTCATTAACGGCGCTATTTCTATTATTCATGTCTGTAAAAATTTGTAGGATTCACATATCACTTAGCATCGACTCCCAAAAAAGGGCTCATTTAAAACGCAAGCGCCACAGACTGATTCTGTGAAATAGTCAAAACACATACAGAACTTAACGCTACCAAAGATGTTTTGCACTCAACCCAATAGAAAGACTTTATGCATTTGGCCTCATATCTTCAAACTGAGGATGAAAAACCATTGAAAGTGATGATTTATCAGGTTAATTTGACAAAACCGATTTTGAGTGTCACGGTGGAGAGATGATGAATGGCCGCACACTGACAGCGACAGAGAACGCCGAATTACGAGTCTCGTCCATCTTCAGATGGATGACAGGAGCTCCCTCGCTTACATGATCGCATGGCATTGAATTTGTACAGCTGCCATGAACAAGGACGAGAAAGTTAGGAACATTTAACCCTCTTGGTACATTGCAATTTAATTCCACTTTTGAGTTTCATAAAACATTGCTGACCTACATTTGTTTCCACTAGACCTTACTTGACTTCTCCTCCTTTATGGCCATTAACTCATATATTAAATGAGGACACAGTGATATCTTGTGAAAAGTGTGTGCAGCCTGTACACAATACTTGACCTGCCTTCAAAGAGTTGCACAGTGTGGGATCTGCCCTCATTAATTAAATCATTCTCATTAGTATAATCCAATCATAGATATGATAATCTGTCATTTCTAATTAAAGAAGGTAACATTAATTATTGAGTTCTGAAAGTTGTTTAACAAATGTGAATTTTTTTTATATAGATTTTGGCATTAGAAAGAAATCAAGACAACTTTGTGAAAATAAATAAGCCAAAGTTTAGCTTAGACATCTGATCAATGTCATCAAAAGCCATCATCAGTGACTGGATAAAATCTGCCCTCTGACCTTCCCCTCCAAACTTCTAAAGCAACTTGAAGACGACAGACTGAACTTTAGGTCTTTGTATAAATGTCTACTCACGTAAGGTTGTGCTTTCTATGTCTGGGCACAGCATAGCACAGCTCACCTTCAGGACACAAATGCTGTAAGTGTATTTGAAGAATCTAAACTCAGATTCATGTGTCTAGCAATAGTTTATGTTTGCCTGTGACCTTTTAGTGACATCACAGTAAAATCTCAGTACTGCTGAGATTTATTAAAACTTCACATTTATAAAGCCAAACACACCATCAGCTTTATCATAAGGCTAAATGCACTTTCAGGGCAACACACACATTTAAACTAACATGTTTACTGCACTCAGTTGACCCTATTAGCATGCCGTGTAATTCACAGCCACCTTGAGAAACTGATGCCTTACCTTTCAAACTCACACCATTTTTCCCTCCTTGTTGCTCACACAACAGGAACAGAAAAACACAGCTCTCTCTCTCTCTCTCTCTCTCTCTCTCTCTCTCTCTCTCTCTCTCTCTCTCTCTCTCTCTCTCTTTCATTCATACAGATACGCATACATGTGCAAGCAGCAAATGCTGTCACTCACTCACTTGTTCAAACATTCCTTTACTTAAACTGTGGCATGTAAATATACTGACGTTATTCGTGTTTTAGAATAGCTTGTGAAATGAATGTCTTGATTTCATTCTAATACTAGTCGATCCCAAAATCTATAGTAAACCAAAATAATTCATATTTGTTAAACAACCTTCACAACTCAAATTATTAATATAGCAATTCATATAGTAATAATATTCTTTTAGTTAATATTGCTTAATTTAGTTGGGAATTAAAGATTGTAACATTTCTGATCTGAAATGTATAAATAAATATTTAAAGTATATGTTTGGATTGTGGTTTGCTCCTTAAAACATGCAAACCTTATTTTCTCCACATTAAAATCCATTGTAGATGCTTTGTACTTATATTCCACTAATTATCTATTGAACTGAAAAGAAGATTTGTTTGCTTATTTGTAAATAACTGTCACGTGAGGTTGTGTTTCACCCAAGCAGGAGGCACAAACGCAGACTTCCATTCTTTCCTTGTCTTTATTCAAAACCACAAATCCAAACAAAAACCAGGCTCGATGGCCGATACGAGTTCGAAGAACAAAACTGAAGACGCAAACACAACCAAACCTACTGTGATGGATAACCGACAAACACAGGACCCCAAAGTGTGCTATTTAACATAACTTAAACATGAAACACCTGTTTGCTGAATAATACCTCATCCCTGGCCAGCCCAGGCACAGGGATGAGGCCACACCCTATGTCAAACTAAAAGCCGACATCCCAGACTTAATTTACAGTGGCCTCTAGTGGCCACTGACTAGAGACGTTACAATAACTGGAGGGTTTTTGTTTATTAAAAGCTATATGGTACCATCACAAAAAGTGACGAAAATTTGCATGGTGGGTGTGATAAGATTTCTAAATTGGGTGTAATAATTCCAGCTTCCAAGTGGTGCAACTAGGACCTGGATTCCCCCCTCACTTGGCATGATACTAGCCAATGTGGGAGTCTATTAGTTGATGTACTGGTGGTTTGTCAGGTCAAGTCAAAGATTCAAGTAAGTGTGTGTCATTTCAACCCTCTAAACAGCACACAGTGAGACAAAACAACATCCCTCTCGGACAATGGAGCAACACAGAACAACACGACATTACACAAGTGCGGACAGGACTGCATAGAGTGTAACAAGAAAAAGTCTTCAAAACCCAAGAGCAAACAATACAGCATTGCAGAACAACATGCAGCCCAGTGGACAAATGAGTGCAGTATTATGACAGATAGCACAAGTGTAAATGAGTAGAGTATTATGACAGATACAGTACTATTTTAGAGTCAAGTGTGCAAAAGCAAAGATTTATGAAGTGGAAATAACAAAAAAATATCATGCAAAAAATGTGCAAAAAACATCAGCTTGATAACAAATGTATAGTATAAAATAAATAAAGGGAACCTGCTGTGCACTTGTTAAAATGAGAGTGGCAGTTTGGGTATAATTTTGTTTGTAGTGGAATAATTTAAGTGTGTAAATGTATGTGCTAGCCTTCAACCTCCCTGCACACTCGCAAGAGGACTGAATAACTGTAATTTTTCTTACACATAGAAAAATTACGATTTGTAACATAAATTGTTGTAATATAAATTGTGATTGTAATATTATGATTGTAATATAAATTGTGATTGTTTTCCTTGAACTGTGTTCGTGGCTTGTTTTAGTCGGTCGAAAACACCAAAATATCAATTTTATCAGGCTTATGGCATAATGTAGTGTGTCATTACAAAAAAATAGAAGAACTAAGAAGGAGAAATTAAGAACTGGTGCTAAGAACTGGTCACTAACGGACACCATACATTTGTTATATTATGAAAACATCCATGGCCCAAGTGTCTCCATTACATAAGGCTTACAACCTGCAACCCACTTTCTTTACACATTATATATGTGTTTCCCATTCTGTCTTTTATGGCCCACCACAAACAGTACATTGTTTCCTAAAGATAAAACGTCTGGGCACCCATGCTGTACCCAGCGGAGTCACATGCCACCCACAATAAGCTGTTTTCAGAGAATTCTGCATCTGTCTTTTCCTTACGCTCTTTGAATAAGGGAGCCAAAGCTCTGTGTTCATTCAGCCCAATGCAACGCACTACAGATCAGAAGTCACTCAATCACACGAAAATCTATCTTGTTCCAAAATAAACACAGCACCCAACAAACTGCTTTTGAGGGTCTCGTCGCATCATTCAAATGGGCCTCAAATTGCCTTTGCAGGGCCAGCAATGAATTTGATAAGTGCTCCTGCTGCTGCCTAATTGATGTCAAATTTCCATATTGGCCACATCTGTGTAACAAATGCCATTTTCCACAAATGAAGTACAGCAGAGAAGAGGGAGAGAGTGGAAAAAAAGACAATGAGAGGGAGACAAACAGTACTCCAGCCTTTCTAGCAGTCACACCTGTGAGATTTACCAACAAGCACACTGAAACTGAACAAACTAAATGCACTTATTTACAGTGTATATCTTTATATATTAATAAAATGACAATTGACCTACGTCAGCATTTATAAATGCTTTTACCAACAATCACCAGTTTGTCATATAGCCTACTTTGTCCATTTTCATGCCATTTCTCCTCTAGAACGTTATGAAGTGTTATTACAAGAGATGTATGTTTTTAAATGCACGCCTCATGCAGCCTTACGAATACTGACCTTCAGTACAGTGTCAGACTTTCAATACACATGGCAGTATACGATGGCTCACACTTAATTGCACCCTTGATTTTTATGATTCATTCATGGCACAGCTGGCACAGCCTCATAGATTAGTAAGGCTAAGTTTATGAATTCAGATGAAAACATTGATTTCTCTCATAGGTGCAGAAACCTTCAGGGAATATTTTTTATGCTTGCATTTTTTGCATTATTCTTCTGCATTTAGGATTAGGACAAGTCATTTACAGTACGCTCTTCAGTCAGTTATTGGCGAACCTCCTCAGTTGGAGGTTTGCCAATGAAAAAGAAGAACAAGCTCAAGACGAGCAAAAAAATAACTTGGAGTTATATGAGTTGATGAGTTTACCAGTCTGTTGTTCAAAGTCAAAAAGATTAGATGTTAGATTAGTATTGTATGCTTAATACAATTTAAATACTTGCAATCACAACCACAGCACTAAGACAACCCATTAAGCAAGACGTTTAAAAGTTTACATTACTTTGTATTAATTGTAAAGGGTTCAAGCCCAAAAATCTGCTGAACCAAGACTATATTGCTTTCATCCTCTTCACGCCATGGTGAGTGGCTCAGAGATGAAGCCCAGCTCTTGTAAGTGGCTCCAAAATGGCATGCATGCATTTTTTATGGCACCCAGTGGCTAACAGAGCAGTTCCCCCCAGGCATGAGCCTGCATGTCACCAGGCCTCCCCACAGAGCTGTGGCGGGAAGGAGGAGATAGGCTAGATGCCACGCTGCCACAGTAACGAACACCGAAAGATTGACATCTCAGTGCTGATATTTACCCAACGTGCTGTGGGCTTTGATGCCTCCACCGCTAAAATAAAGAATACACAAAGCCTGTCGAGAAGCTAAAGGCAGCGCAAGCATTTAATTAAGGAAATTAAGTCAGTGCAGGATTCAATTATTTGCCAGTTATGAACTGAGGTGGAGTGGGGGGCCGTGGGGCCCCCTGGGGCCCTGAGCTGCGTGAGAATGGGAAGAAACTGGTCCTGAAGGGGCCGAGGCTTGAGAGTGACGACCCCACCTTTCTGCCGCTGAAAATGAGGGAACTAATTAATTAGCGAGACATTCATCTGGTGCCTTATCCTGCAGCTGTTCAGCTCATTGTTCTGATGCAGACAGATTCATTCCTCCTCAAATTAAGATCTACTATCCTGTCCAAGCACTCCTGAAAATGGAGTACCCTGTATTGCGCTGTTTGTGTGTATGCAGTAGGGGATATATGTTGTGTAGCCTCTGCAATTCATTGCTTTTGTAATACACTGAATCCCAAAGCTTCATAGGAGAAAGAAAGACAGCCTTATCGGCTAACATCAGTGCCTGACTGCACTAATGGAAGTGAATCCCCACAGTATTACAAAGTCCATTCGAAAGCCAGCCTTCACAGAAGAGCAGAAGTTGCTATAGTAGCAAGGGGGGGGGGGGTGACCAACTCCTTATTATAGCATAGTTTGGATTGAATTCTTTGTCAAACAAACATGGATGTGATGCAATGTGTACTGTGCAAATGTATTTGGAAACCAGGAAAACAGGGTACCACTAAAGTGCAGCATTCATATATTACATTACATCTGTGTATGCCTTTCATGACCGCTGGCGTAAAATTATTCAGACATTTATAAAAGATTATTCTAACAAGTATCACTTGAAACACAAGCTGTTGACTTTAAAATGCACATCAGTGTCAAATAACATGGATTTTTGTCGATATTAGGTTGTCAAACATCTTCTGAACTGAAATGTCAAAGCTTGTTATGACACGTAACTTTGTATCTCAGTGTTCGGCACGTAAAGGACATAATGATTATGTGACCAAAACTAGGGATGTATGGAGCATCCAGGCCATCACCAACTACAGAGCATCTCCATCTGCCTGTGACAGTGAGGCCTCCCTCCCAGATTACATATACTCATCGTTTGAAGCACAAAATGACAAGGCAGCAGGGAAGACCACCTCACCCCATAATGACCAGATGCTCTGTCTGACCATGGCTGGTGTGAGGAAAACTCTGCTTGCTGCTGGACCAAACATTATCCCTAGTTGTGTGCTCAGAGGATGTGCAGACCAGCTGGCAGAGTTCTCACAGACGTCTTTAATTTCTCTGAGCACCAGTGTCATTCCAACTTGCTTCAAGGCCATCAACCTTGCGCCAAAGACACTGTTAGTGTTATGCTTCAATGACTCACGTCCTGTCACTCGTACACTCATCAAGTCCTTTGAGAGGCTTGTCATGAGGCACATAAAATCACAGCTGCCCACCTCACTGGACATCCTGCAGTTTGTGTATCATCCCAGCAGCTCAATGTATGATGCTATCACCACCACCCTTCACCTTATGTGAGAATGCTGTTCATAGACTTCAGTTCGGCATTCAGCATCATCATTCCTCAGTATCTCATTGTTTAGCTGAGACTGCTGGTCCTGGACTTCCTGACTGGGAGATCTCAGTCAGTCAAGAATGGGAGCAGCTTCTCCACACTGAGCACAGGGGACGCCCGAGGGCTTTAGAGTCAGCCCTCTGCTGTTCATGCTGCTGACCCACGACAGAGCAGCTATGTACAGCTCAAACTACATCAACGTATTCAAATTTAGGTACATCTCTAGCCACTACCATGTCAGTGTCACCGCTGTGCTGAAAATAATCCACCAAAGTGCACCTATGTGGTCCATGGAGCTGATCTAAACAAGACAGGTGTACCCTATGAAGTGACTTGTGTATGTTTGTGTGTGTGTGTGTGTGTGTGTGTGTGTGTGCATATGTGTGTGAATATGCATTTTGCACAGCAGTGAAACTGACATGGTAGTGGCTAGGGATGTACCCAAATTTGAATACAGTAATCCCCGGCTTTTCGTGGGGGTTACGTTCCAAGAGTACCCACGTATAGTGGAAAAACGCGTTGTTGTGATATGGTAAAGAAATGCCTAAAAATGCCTGTTTTTTATAGTGTAAACCCTAAATATGCCCCCAAATATGCTCCCAAAACACTTTAATGTCACTTATTACCTTAAAGGAAATGTAAAGGTAAAACCCGTATCCGTACTGTATAGTTTACACTAAACTCCTGCAGTGCTAGAATGTAAATACCGATGTTACCCCTGTATAGACTGTACTGTTATTCATGCACTTTGGTATAAGCAGAGTAAATACAGTAATAAATTCATTTAATTTACAGTAATAAAAATACAGGGCTTTAAGAACAAAACGAAAAACATGAAGACACTCAAGACGCTCCATGCGAGAATCTGGTCTGCAGCTGCCACACATGCGTCAAATGGCACAAGCCAATCAGCATCAAGGAGAAATAAATAACATCCTCGGATTGGCTACTTTCAAACCTCCCGCCTCTGAGTACAGTGGTATTTCACCATCCCAAGACACCTTTCTTTGTGTTCTATCATCAGTAAAAATTCATTTATGTTTTTTTTTAAATGTAGAAATGTAGCTGAATTTACGTTAATATTTATATTAACAAAATCAGTCAATTTTATTTTCTTAATAATTTATCACGAAAATGCATGAAAAATGATATATTGCCACGGAAAGATGATATATTGCCACGAAAAAAGCTGTGATGTCGGGGCCTCCTCCACCATGCCCACTCGTCCACGTGCAGGGTTTATGTTTGGGCACTGTGCTTAGCATCCCAGCACGAGGAGGGAGCGTGGCGGATGAGGCCCGGACGTCACAAAAGCAAAAAATATGGAGGATTTCTGCAGTTTCCAGGATTTCTGGGGGTTTCAGCGAAAAATAATTAGTTTGGTTCTCAGAAAACATCAGTGTTGGACTGATACCGCGTTAAAGTATTGCTGATCCCCGTTAAAGTGGGGGGTTACTGTACATTATTCGGGCGAGCACAAATTATGCAATAGAAAAAAGATATTTCTTCCCAAATTTAATCTTTATTATTTGGGGGGAAAAGCCATGATTGGCATATTTGTGTAATCAACTATTTTGTTTTTTTGGCAGGAGCTAGCAGGACAAGAGCTTGTGGGGCAGCTGGATTCCCCCCTGCAACCTGTTGTTATTAGATGTATGGTGTTTTATTCACTATACAGTATTGAGAAGTGATTACTATATTCTGAGTTTGCCCCTAAGTCAATACAAAGCAACCAGTTAGGGGAACTCTCACATTGAGGAGCAGGAGGTCATGTATTACTGTAATGTAGTTACTTTTGTGCAGTACTGCTGTAATGTTAACACATCAAGAAATGCAAACACACCATCACTGGATTTTAAGAACAAGTAGAATTACATCTTTATTGTAAATCATTTCTATTTCCAATTCAAAACTGAATCTCTTGATTTATAAAACACATATCCAGCTGCCAGCTAAAAGTTTGGAACATCTATTGCAGCCGCACAGACTACAGAGATACTAGGCAGAATTATTGGCACTGTCTTCAACTCGACAGGGAAATTGAGGAATTATAATACTGTTGCAGCAGCTGGCTTGTTCCCCTCGCCAGAGTTTCTTAAATACGACTCCCTAGAGTGGTGAAAGCACAAACAAAGACACACACACACACACACACACACACACACACAAAATCAGAGATGAGAATGCTGCACAAAGACTCCAAAAAGCACACAAGAAGAAGGACAGAGAAAAGTGGGACACAGAGACAGACAGGGGTCTCTCACTAATAGGCTATAAGCTGCAGCCAGTTAAATAGGCCACCAGCAAGTTTTGAAGGCTGCTGTCCGTTATGCTGCATATCAGGCCTCCACATTGCCTTGACAATAGACATTCCGTTCGAATAACACATAAAGAATGGAGTCATTATGGGCGAAGATGCGGGAGAAAATGTAATCAATCGATGCAGAGAAAAAACACACACAGTCTCCTCAAATTATGGACGTGTCAGGCAGCAGGAAAGGTCAAACGTGGGGTACATCAAACAACTGCAGACGGACGGAATGTCAAAAGATAGAAGGACTGTGAGGGATGCAGAGACAGGCTTAGAACGGATTGGCAGGGGTGACTGAATGACAACACTGGTCCCAATTAGGAATTGACATACACTATATGGACAAAAGTATTGGGATGCCTGACCATTACACCACCAGGGACTTTAATGACATTGCATTCAAAGACTTATATGGGGCTCGTCCCCCCTTTGCAGCTAAACAGCTTCCACTCTTCTTGGAAGGCTTTCTACAGGATTTTGGAGTTTCTGTGGGAATTTCTGTCCATTCATTCTGAAGAGCATTTATGAGGTCAGGCACTGATGTTGGACGAGAAGTAAGCCTGGCTCATAATCTCCATTGCAGTTCATCCTAAAGGTGCTGCATGAGCTTGAAGTCAGGGCTCTGTGCAGGCCAGTCAAGTTCTACCACAGTGAACTCATCCAACCATGTCTTTATGGACCTTGCTTTGTGCAATGGGACACAGTCATGCTGGCATAGAAAAGGATCTTGGATCTTGCTGTCCAAAATGTCTTGGTGTGCTGAAGCATTAAGATTGCCCTTCACTGGAAGTAAGGGTCCACCTTAATTCAATAACTAAGAGGTGTGTCCCAGTACTTTTGTGCATATAGTGTATGCAATGGTGCCGTAAATCCGTCAAGAGTGACCGTGGCCTCCCTAACAGCTTGATTTTTAAATCAACTTGACAACGTTATTAATCAAGACAGAGAAGAATGGAAACAACATATGGCACTTGCTATACATAACATTGGCCGAATGTAAACAATGGGCAGAAGCAAAGCAGAATAAAGCTGTTTTCTGCATTGTTGGTCACCTCTCAGTTGATTGATAAGGTCCAAGGCATTGTGTTAGCATCAGCTAGATCTAGCTGGAAGTCAGCTAGATACTTCAAACCAATAAGATGGCAATCCTGCCTTAAGGTATGTAGTTGGACCCCAATCAGATAGACAAGAAGGGCTCTTTGACCAAACAAACTGGAAATGTTTCTTATATGATGTATCATATGATAATAATTTGTTCCGCATATTATACACTTTTTGCGTGCAGGAGCCTTCATTTTAATTCCTACAAAGTACACAATGCAGGGAGTACGGAGCCATTTGAGACACAGCCTTGCTGTTCATCTGTATTACTCTTGTCCTGACACATCTTTCTTTACAGCTTGTTGCTAAAAGGTTAACTAAGCACTGATGTAATAGTCCAAGCCTTTTTTAGGATATCGGATCTAGTGATCTTAGACAAATGCCTATACTCAATATCAGCACGCCCTTAGTCACACAATGGGATGGAAACATCTGCTGTGCAAAATAAAGATGGACTGTTGCATGTGGAAAATGGAAAGACCTTAAAAGGTGCAATCTTTAGGAAATTCCACAGTGTAAATGATCTTATAAATCACTCCTAGCTTTAATTAATTGGTAATTAGCTGTATTCGTGTATATAGACAGCTTCCTGACTTTTTGCTAATAAGCACTCAAATGAAAGTGAAAAGGTCTGATAACAGAGGGGAAATGCTCAGGCTGCCTAAACATAGCCTAAGGCTACATGGAGCTGGCTGAGTTTGTAGATACAGCAGGAAATGCTTAACAGGGCATCTAAAATGTGCTTTCGTTTTTAGAAATATCAATTATGAGTCTGCTCTTTTCATTCCACACCAAATAACAAAGAAAATTGACAGTGCTGGTGATGACAGCAATGCTGCTACCTTGCCTGATGACATCTCAGTCTATAGAGGTCAAGGAAATTTGTAATTTGTTGTCTACATAAAGCCACTTGGTTCTCCAGTCCACAGATTCATGATGCCTAACATACAGTGAAGTTCAATGCAGGAGGGCAATCATTTGCTCCAACATACCTTGCCAAACTAATTCCGATAATTATCACACACTTCATGAACTGTTAGAGAGCATTTAACCCAGCATTTGAAAAAGTTTGCAGGTTCTCTGATTCAGCTCATTGGCTAATCAAGGCCTTCTCACACCGAACTGGGTGTGTTAGAGCATAGACAATACTAAACCTCTGCAGTGATGTGCCCTCCAGCTAGATTCTGACACCCATGCATTAGGACAAATGATGCAGTGGCCCTTCCAAATGTCCTGTGAATAATCCTGTCTCACTAGCCATGTATGATGAGATCCTGACCACAAGTTCAACAAACATTCTAAAATATTATATCTTGCTTAAAAAGTGTCCAAACTTTCCCTCCAAACTTCCACAGAAACGTTGTGATGACGATGGAACAAACTATCAATATTTGCAAAAATATCAAATATGAGGTTGAACTTTTATATCTGAGCATATCACAGCACAAAATCAGTTCAGTTTTATTTATATAGTGCTTTCTACAACCAAGTTGTCACAAAGCAGTCCAGGTCTGAGGCCCTAGTGAGTGAGACAAAAGCTGGAGGAAGAGACCTCGGGAGAACCCAAGACTCAAAAGGGAACCCATCCTCCTCAGGATGACTGAAAAAAGTTAAAAAAAAAAAAAAAAAAGTTAAACTTTGTAAATGTGTTTGTGTTTTAAACTGTGTTTGAAGAATCCTTTTAGTAACATCATTCCTGAGAATGACTAAACTTGTTTATAACACGAAACACCCTTCGTTTTATCATAAGGTTGAATTCATTAGTAGTGCCACATGCACATTTTAAACCTGGCCATTGCCTTTGATCTGCTGAAGGCCACATCAAATGCTCAGCTGATCTCGTTAACATACAAAGCAGTTGAGAAATCAACGCCAAAGTGTTGCAGCCCACACATCCCTTCTTCATTCCTATGGAACACCTGTAAGCATCATCTTCATCATTGAGACTCTCACAAATTTTCCCTTTATGCTGCTCACATAATAGGGATCAGAAAACTCAACAGCATGTGCACTCTCTCATTCACATAGACATACATGCACGCAAGCATACACATCGCATGCTTAGTCGCTCCCATTCATTTTAATGACCGGCTCATATTATTCTTCACTACTAAACGATTCATTATACAGTTTATTACTGAACGGTTTGCTATAGTGAAGGAGGTGGTTGCTAAGAAGTTTCTAGTTGATTGACACAGTATATAGGATGGTTGCTATGGTGTAGGAGGTGGTTGTTAAGCTGCTTCTAGGTACTTGCTATGGTGTAGAAGAAGGTTGCTAGGGAGTTTCTAGGTGGTTGTTATGGTATACAAGGTAGTTCCTAGGATCTTGTTAGGTGGTTGCTAAGTAGTTTCTAGGCAGTTGCTATGGTGCAGGAGGTGGTTGCTAGGGAGCTTCTATATGGTTGCTAAGGTTTCCAATTGAATGCTAGGGCATTGCTAGGTGGTTGCTCAGGTGTAGGAGACGGTTGCTATGGAGTTTCTAGGTGGATTCTAGGCAGCAGAATGTTCTCTCAAGTTTGTGTTCTGTAAGTTTCTGTGTTATTAAATGTTTCATTCTAGTAAAGGTTGATGCCAAAATCTAGATCAAAAGAATTCTAATAAACAACCAGAAGTCATTTTTTTAATATCAGCTACTGTAGCTACGGGACAGCTTTATTTAATTAAGCAGGGCAGACCCCACAGCCCATAATGAATCTAAATGTCACCACCGAACCCAGATGTGCTGGACTGGTGACCTCCACTTCCAGCACACCTGGGTGACTTGTTGAATGGGAGGCACAGGGGTCAGCCCTTGTTTTCACATGCCTGTCCCAGTTGGCAGGAGGGCCACCTGTGGCCCTGCTGAGCTGCCTGACTACACACATCGATGTGTAGTGACAGGGCACGAGTCACTGTGCCTCTCCCATATTCAGAGGGGAACGGGCAGAGGACACCAACACCTGTACAGTCCACTTCTCTCCCCAGGGTAGCGTCTCCCAATCTCAGTCACATCTCAGTTGTCTGCCCGCCCCAGCTGAGTCTTGTGCTGAGCCCGCGGCTCTGAGTGACACAGTGTGAAGCTGCTCCTCCCCAGGTGTGCTATTGTCTTGGACACCAAAGTGTCTGTGCAACAAAATGATGTAAAATGCTGCAGTAGAAACAGCGGGGTATTGTTTTACAAAGAGAAGAGCTAGGAATTTTGAGTAAGCCAATTACTGAGGATCTATTCGTTTGTACTGGTGACACGTCTAGCTCACCAAGTTCCAAGGAGTGTTTTTGAAGCATAATGCCTTTTGTTGCACGTGTGGCATCATAGAAGGATTGGCAATCCTCTCGATAGAAAGTGATATTCATCACACAATAATGACTCATCTGGACCCTTCTGGGTTTAAGAAAGCCACAGCTTGTTTTCCCAGATGACTGATGCGCAGATGGACACTTATGATGCCAAGGTAATCCTGAAAGGGATTACTTTGTGGAGGGTAATGCATAGCATGAAAATACATGTAGTTGTTGGGGTCAAATTCATTTAGCGTAGCAGAAACACATCCAAGTCTGAAGCCTCAAACGGGCTATCAGTGTTATTCAAATGCCAACAGTGAGTCAGTTTTGTAGGCTTTGAGCTCAGCCAGTCTGACCGAGGACAAACTTTGCAGGTCTTTGCAACTTTTCATGAGTTAAGGGGAAGAAAAAAGGAACACACACTGAACACCTACCAGATCAGAATTGGCATCCACACCCAGCACTGGAAGAGGACCAGAAAGAACACAAAATGCCAACCAGATGATTGTGTCCTGAATGTGAACGCAGATCATTACAGAGAGGAATTCACAGGCCAGCACAAAGAGGTGTGTGAGTGTGTGCACGCAGTACAGCTTTAATCTGACTAATGGCACATGAATGAGAGTGTGCTAATGAGTTCAGTCTTGACAACCTGCAGACAGAGTGACAAAGCACACACACATAAAATCTGCATTCTTACCACAGTGCATGCATTCTCCTTTACTTTCAGCACTTTTATGTCTTTGCAACCATCTGCATCTCTCTCTCTCTCTCTCTCTCTCTCTCTCTCTCTCTATCTCTCTTTCTTTCTTGCAGAGGTAGGTTATTTTGGGAAGCTTGCAGAGATTGGTGAGGGATTATTGCAGTACTGGGACATGCCTGGCAGACGTGGGAGGTGGAGGATGAGGAAGAGGGGCGCATCGTGGTGGAGGTGTGGAGCGGGGGATTGCTCACTCATTTGTCATTATGGTGGAGCAGCCGAACTGGCAGCAGAAGAAGACAAGAGACGTGTGCATGACAGCATGGCAAAGTTGACACACACCAACACACTGTCCACAAACATACCCACACATCCACATGGCCGCATATGAAAATAGGGAACATATTGATGATGCTTGTCCTTCTTTTCCTGCAACAAAGAATGGACAAAAGGACTGAAAGAAAAAAAAACACACCTGAAAGAAAACATCTGGTGTGATGCATTGGCACTTACAGCCACTTATACAGACATTGAAACCACAGCATCAGAATCACATGTACGAAGAAACTGGCAGTGAAATTGGTTAGGACAGACAATAAAAATGGGCAATACAATAAAAAACATACACCTATATAGTGCATAAAACTAAAGAACACAATACAATATGTATGGCAAAGCTAACCAATCCAGTCATGGTTTCAATGTGTTATCATGCCATCTCCAGCTTCTGGACAAAACCATCTCATGAGTTTTTTTGGTTTTTTTTTCAGTTTAGTAAACAACTGAACAGCCGGTATTTGTGAATGTTTATCAACTGAATGCCTAACATGACCACCCTCCAGTATTATGGAGAGCATGCATTCTAGAGTACCATTTGCAATCCTCAGGCATTTAAAACACTGCCCTGGTGTTCTACTAAATTGTTAAGAATGAATCTCACTTTGAGACAACACATCCATGAGAAACATATTACATGCTTAAATTTCCATACAAAAGTCTGCGTCCCACCACATTTTCAATTAATCAGCCACAGCCACAGATTCATTAATGTCTGATTAGTCTCTTGTGACATTTAAGCTGTAACGCAGAAGGCTAACAACAGATTAACTTGTCAACTATGAATTGAGCAATCTGACTATTATGTCTTTTGTGGTTCCTCTCACTTGCCATCAGTGTGTTTCATTCTTCTTTTGTGGTGCAAAGAAAGGCCAGAAGACATATCGCCCCCAACACTTCCTGTAATGTACTGCAATCTGTCAGAGTGAGCATATGTATCATATCTTGTTTGGTTTGTCTTCTGATTGTTTTATACATGCATTTTTACACATTCTAGATAACAAATAAAAAATGTAAAGAAAATAATTTATTTCCTATTCTGTCAAAGTAAATCTCTCAATCTTATTCTCAACCAGAGTCAGATGAGGTGCTGGAGCCAATCCCAGTGGTCACAGGATGAAAGAAAGTCCCATCTGAACATAAGCACAAAGTATCATCTGAACATTAGAACGTACTAGTGCTTTTCAAATAAAGAATGGGTTTTATAATCAATGCGGTTGGCTTTGTTAATTTAGCACTGAAGCCACACAGTAAAGCACTTTTAGATGAATAAATAAAAACCTAAAAAATTCACATTAAGTCACCCTAAGAGGGTACAAAAACAGTAAATCCAGCCTTTATCCCACTTTCTCTCACTGCACCCAGAAAAACCCCCTCCGTCAGTGTCTCAGTTTGTCTTGTCTTTCAGGTGCATGGCAGCTGAATTATAAAAGTGTGAGCTGTGCCTCACATACCAATTTGCCGAAAGTGCAGGTCAGGCCTGTAATTTCTAATCACAACAATTCATAATCGTCTTTTCACTCCACATGTCACACCTCAAGTGTGTGAAAAGCGAAAGCCTGCATAATAAGGCCTTGTGTGGGGAATGAGGGGGAAAAGAAGAGGAGGAGAAAAAAAAAGAACAGAGGTAAAGCAGAAGAGAGCAAGAGACGGCTCCTGAAGTGGCAGGTTAGAATAATTATCAGAGAAATTGTAAAGTGCCTTTTTAATACGGTTTCAATATTCGCTGTGCCTCGTCTACAAGAGGTGATCTTCCCATCAACAGCCTCCTTCTCTCTCCCTAAGAACTTCATCTCCCCATTTTCATTGAGCATGGGACCACACTCCTAGCCACCGCTGCCGAAAACACGCATTAGTTCTGGGCTCAGAGAGATTAAATCCGCAATCAGGCAGCCAGGCTGCTTGAAAATGCTGTTTACTTATTCATTGTGAGTGGAGAGTGTGGCAGGCGGTGGGGAGTGTTTGGAGGGAAAACCTGTACGAGTATAGGAGGGAGCTGAAGTGAGTGTACAAGCAAGAGGCAATTAAAATGGACATTAAAATCTGCCACCTGACCTTTTCATGACAGAGCTTTGTCTGATGGATTCTGAGGGCATGGAAATGTGTCAACAAAAAACATGTTTTCCGCCCGCTCTCTTTCTTGCCGCCTGCATCATACAGAGTTTTTGGCCTTGCTCCCTCTCGCAACACATGATTTTTTTTTTTTGTTCGGAACCTTTCAATGTCATGAATGAGCTGGTGGGTACCTCACACTTCCTTGGTCATCAAAATATGGCAGAAAAGAAGTACAGTACAGTTTTGGGACACCTCAAGATGTGGTAAGACTTTATTTTAAGGTCTACACCATTCCTGGCCTGAATGGAAGTTCTAGATCCATCACTGACTGTGAAAATGAGTGGCAGCTCTAAGACAGGACTATTTACTGGAGGAGTCATACAAGTTCAACATACAAATTCACATGTATGCCATTATAAGAGTTACAAGCTTCAGTTTCACTAAAATGGTCATTTGGAATGTAATTACCTTGGCATTGTCTATTGTTATACATTGTTAATTAATTGTAAAAATAAACTGTTATCCACTGCATTAAACTGTGTTGGGGTGCATGATGCACACAATTATCTTTTGTCCCTCTAACTATTCATTGTGCCCCTCTAAACCCACAAGTTTGGACATACATTTATTGCGGCAGGTGGAAAAAATAAAGTAAAAGCTGAGTGCTCCCACTATAAAAAGCTATATTGATTAACTGAGGAGGGTTTGAATGTGTCACTTTTTGTAAGCAGTACAGAGTTAAAATGCAGTACTGACTGCATTATATGGTAGACTTTGGGCAATTTGTGTAAACGTGATTATTCCGTTAATTCTCTGCTGAATTTCTTTTCACCAATAAGTAGAAAGATAGAAACACAGTAAGATGTAATACACTCAGTGTGGTTTACCAGTATGTGTAAATATACAGTTGCTTTGTGTTCACTCGCCAGTACAAAAAAATGTATACAGTTATATTTTATAGGGATATTTAGCTGAATTTACGTTAATATTTATGTTACATATTTAGTCAACTATATTTTTCTTAATAATTTAGCACTAAAATATATGAAAAATTATATAATGTCATGAAAAAAGAAAATGAGGAGGAAATGTGCAGTTTCCTAAGAAAAAATTAGCGAATGACTGAAGCTGTGAACTCTGAACTGTGACTTCACGGGGGAACACTGTATTTGGATTTGCAAATGTGGGTATGCATGGTACAAATCGGGGAGCACCATGAAGTAATGTAGCATATGTATGCATGAGGCTGCAGTAGACGCACATTGGGTGGCTATAAATTACAGTCTAATTAGATTCTCATTAAAATGTAAATGTAAATTCATACAACATCTGCAATGAACAAAGCCATTTTTTTCCAAATTGTAATGGTAAATTCTAATGATTACCGTTTATAAGGTGAATTTCACACAAACAAACAAATAAAAATTTAAATGCATGGGACCCCTGTAACAGAAATTAAACATATACTTAAATATAATCAGGTAATCAATGTAATCAATGTACTTAATGTATCCTTAGGGAGAAATCAACATATTCAGTATATGATTATATATATGTATGTATTTGATTGTCTATTTTATTGCTCTTTCCTAATGGGAAAAATCAATATATTTAGTATATGATTATGTAGTTGATTGTTCTTTATTCTGAGTGTTCTTTATTTGAGGCTGGATGGTGGTCTTGTATAAGGCCTAGACTTGTGTCACATAAAGTATACCACGTATACTTTAACATTTGCATGCGTAGAGAAGATTTAATCATTAATGGTCGAGGCCAGTCTTGAAGGCTGTTAGAGCACGATACTTGATTTGGGAACTTGTTTTTTTGCACGTACCTTGTGTCTTTGAGTAAAATGGTCTAACAGTTATCTGCATCCTGAGCTAGCACGAGGTCGTTGCCATGGGAACCGTTGAGGTGCCGGTTTCATAGCCATAACATCAGGGTCTCTCAGAGAATGTGCTAGAATTGTCTTGTAGTCACTGGCGCCTGGAGTGTCCCCATGACGTACGACTCACAGAGGCTCAACGTTAGAAAACAGTATAAATATGTCTGGTTTTGAAGGGCATTTGCAAAGCAGAAAGAAGCTTCACTCTGGACTACTCTGAAATGAAAGGCTTAATTCTGTTCTCCCTTTTCCTATTTTTAAAATAAAAGCCTTTGTTTCTGAGCAAAGACTTCTCGTCAGTTTGCTGATTTTCTCACCACCATTACACCTCTTTCAGTTAATCCACTAATGTTATTTTTCTAAAGGTCTCACAGCTTCTTTTATCCCTTATACCTTAATCCAAAAAAGTTGTAGACAATTCCAGAGTGTAATACAAACCTCTCAGAGTGTGCTTATCTATGCAGTTGAATGAACTAAGGTCAAGAAAAGATCTAGAAGACCCTTAAAAACCTCTGAAAAAGTCTCTGCTTGAAAACTGGTCAGGTATGCACAAACATGCACAAACACGGAAAGGTTATCAGAAGGTAACATGAACCTAGATCCCATTACAAAAAGCAGCTTCTGAAGAACCGAACACATTGTGGAATCAAGAGCTGGAATCAACCCCATGGGTACAATCAACCCCATGGGTACAATAATCAAGATAAACAAAAAGCCAAAAAATAGCATTCAATAAAAAATACTTTTTGAATGTTAAGCATGGGGTGGATCTATTAGGCTTTAGGGGTGTGGAGATAGATGTGAGAAAAAAAATCAATTAGCATCAAAAACTTATGTCCTATGGCCAGTGAAAAAATGAAAAAGAAAAGCAGCTGTATAACAACACAAAACTGTTTGTGATTAGATGTGAGTAAATGTGATACTATATACACTATGTACGCAAGATGATCTATAAAGAGCATACTCCAATTATTTGTGAATAGTACGTGTTAATTTTAATGCTAATTTTATCACGAATTTCAAAGTTTCTTATCAGCACTGAAAGAAAAAAACCAAAAACTTTAGGACAAAAGTGTATGTGCTCTTAACAAAAGTTTGGCCAATAGTTCTTTTAAAATTCTTTTAAAAAGACATTGATGAACATAATGCTATTTGTTACAAAGGATTTTTTTACAAACATATTTGCAAGACTATTCATACTCAAAAATCAAAGACAATGTCCTCAAACTTTTGATAAGTAGCACCTGTCATCACTCTCTGTTCTCTTGATACTTGCTCTTATCCCTTTCTTTCTTAGGAAAATCAGTACACCTCTTGGATGTCTAAAATATCAGGGCTCATTTAGAGTAGCTGCAAACAATCGGAATAATAAACAGTCTTGCTTTGCCACGGGCCCCTTCTCTGTATGGTAGTTGTTCTATGACTTCAAATAAGCAGCAGAACTGACAGGTGAGGAGGACGAGGAGCCTACCCCCACTCTCCCACAGGCAAGCAGGTAGGAGGTAGACGGAGCAAACCCGGCACCACAGGGGAGCAAGCTTGAAAGCGTGAGCTTACTGACATGCAAAAGACAGGAAGGTAGAGCATGAGTCTACATGTTTGTTCCATTTCTTGTGGTATAAACCTGTAAACCTATTATGATGATGATGATGATGAAGAAGATGATTATGATAAGATAAACCTGGGGGGTAGTGTGTGGGGTACCTTGCTCAAGGGTACCTCCGAGGTGCCACTAGCAGTTGGGATTCAAACCCATAGCCTTATGATGGCAGGGGAAATGCCCTTACCACTAGACCACCAGCTGCCCCAGTAAGATGATAATAATAATAATAATAATAATAATAATAATAATAATAGTTGAATGTGTTGTTGTTGTTATAACAACAACACCAACAACACAACAAATATTGTTATTACTATTATTATTATTATTATTATTATTATGCGCTGTGAAATCTGATCCAACAATTAGTGACCATATGAATGTCAAGATTTTCCTGTGCTCTGTTGAGGTCCTCAGGCTTCCTAATGACTTAAGAAATCTCTTATTGTCTTTTCCAATTAACTGGTTCCTGTCATAATATGTCTAAAATATTATGAGGGCGGTTGGTAGCTTAGCGGTTAGGGCATTCAGCCTGCGATCAGGAAATCGTGGGTTCTATTCCCAAGACTGCTCTGAGGCACCCTTGAGCAAGGTGTCGTCCCCACACACTGCTCCCCGGGCGCCGTGCTCCCGGCTACCTGCTGCTTCACTTGGTGAATGGGTTAAATGCAGAGGAAGAATTTCATGCTGTTCACATTGTATGCTGTGGTGTGTTAACGTATGACAGAATGGTCACTTTTCCTCAAAATAAGTTTGATTTAACTCAGAATCAGAAGATTTTATTGATCCCAACAGAAATTGCTTGTTATATGTTAAATCCATAAAATGCTGTGGTCAGTGAGAGAGGTGGATATGAATATTACAGATAAATAAAGAACATTTCTGCTGAAGTAATTTACTAGTTAACACATATGGTTTGGAGCTGCACTCTAAACTGAGCTCAATAGTGCATGCAAATTGACACAAGTAGTGATAGTGCATACGATAAGATGACAAACTAGTGCATACAATTATAAAGATATTGCATGTAATGACATTGATGTAGCACACAGACAGAATTTTCACATCTGAGCAGCAGTAGGTTATTGTACAGATTATTGTGTGGGTGTGTGACAGGGGGAGGAGTTATGGAATCTAATGGCAGTGGGGAGAAAGGATTTTCTGTATGCTGGTGATTTTCTGTTTGACAACAACAATGTCTAGATCGCCAATGTCTTTGATGGACTGGAGTCTAGAAAATGTTCTCCTTTCAACCACAGTTTCAACTCTGGGTTACCCGGGCTTCAAGTGAAAGGTGAAGCTTGATTTGCTCAAAAATCCATTTGTTTGGTTTCTTTGCCATCAAAGAGAATTCTTAAAAGTCTTTGTCAGCAACAAGGTTCATCAATATTTCCTCTTGTCCCACTTTTTTACTGTCCACACCCATGATGAACCACAGAAAATATCACAGCCTGGACAATTCTGATCTTTGTAGACATATCTTTATATCTGAAGATCTTTTCAAGCTCTTTCATCCCTGCTCTACCAAGTGACATATGCCTTGAATGCTGGAACCTATGTGATTAAAAATTGATCATTTATTTCAATAGGCAAAAGTTGCCCACCATGTCTACATATTCATCCCTGATGATAAACTGCTATCCTGTTGCTCCCATCTTTGTTTTCTTCATGTTGACAAAAGTCCCAAGTTCTTATTTTGTTGAGAAAATTACATTTACACATTTGTTTTAACCTGGATGTAATCAATTAGCCTGTTGCAAAGTTCATTCAATTTTGCTTCAGATCTACAAGACTACTGCTGCTAAAAGGTAGTAGAAGCTCCTAGATGGCATTGTGCAAACTGTATGTCTAAATGTACATTTACATTTACAGCATTTAGCAGATGCTTTTATCCAACGTGACTTCCATTGCCTAACTACAGAGGACAGTCTCCCTGGAGCAAATAACAGTCTTGCTCAGGAACCCAGTGGTGGTATGCTAAAGGTGGGATTTGAACCCATGACCTCTTGGTCCAGAGGCAAGTATCCTACCCACTAGCCCAACACCACCCCACCCCACCCCACCACCCCACCACCCCTCCACCCCTAAATTATCACACACTGATAAGTAATTTTAGTTTCTAATAATGTATGTCACACTATCATCCATAAAACAACAATTAGAGAAATCTATATTTTGCCACATTATATTAATTTAACACAATTAACTGACTACATCTGCTGGATGAAAAAACTTAAATTTCCCACTTCATCTCATCCAAATCACCCTAATCTACACCTCTGTTTAATGTCACGGATACTGTACAGATAACACGCTATGACTGATTAGATTCCAGACAAAGATCCATGCCAAAATACTGTTCAGCATTCTTACCTTCCCACGCTTTTCAGTGAGAGAGGTTGGTGGCAGTGGGACCAAAATTAGGATTGCTGACTAAGACCCACCCTATTGAACTGAATTTCTGTTGCAGCTCAAGAGCACTTCATTTGCTTAATGCCCAAAGGCTTGAACTTCCATTTATTTGATATTTTCTGCCACGGTAACATCAACTATTGTCATTAAGTACCACCAAATGTGTTCCAAATGATGAGCCGGGTCCAAGGAGAGTCAGTTCAAACCTCTCTGAGGTGCTGAGACGGGAAAGAAAAGAACCTTGGGACAAGTGGACTTCTGGGATCAATTAAACCCTTTCCTCCAACCTGAAGATAAGGGATGAGAAGGTACAATTACAGCGAGTGAAGTGGCTAACGCTGACTGACTCAGTCTGTTTTGTCCTCAGACAAGGTAGTACCATTCAACAGTACTTTGCAGAGCCATGAAAAATGAAAATGCCACAGTTCTACCAAAAATACTGTCAATGACCAAATTACATTAATCAACTGAACTGAACTGAACTGAACTACACTCAGCACACCGAAGAACAACTTTTGAATCCTTACAGAACCTTTGCATAAAACTAACTTTGCAAGTGAGATGTATAAATGTGAAGAATCTTACAAAAATCAGAGAACCTCCACACAATGGAAAAGTTCAGTCTAGTGGGTAAAACACTTGCCTGTGACCACAAAGTTGCAGTTTGAAACCCTACTTTCTACCATTGTGCCCATTAAGTATAATTAAACTGGTACCTTTACTGGTACCTATTCTGTGGCATAGCTCAAAGAAATCTTATTGGAAACTTTGTGTTCATGTTTATGTATAACACTTTCTTTGCATGATGACATAGAAGAACTATTTTGGGTTTCCTAAGGAACCTTTCAATGAATGGTTGTTAAAAGACAATATTTTAAATGGGTGACTGTGAAGACCCTTTTTGACATTCGAAGGACCACCACATGATGTGAAGGCTTTTTGGAAGATTGGTACAACCAGTACATTATGAGAAAGTTTGTTTTAGC
>JBBPCX010000154.1:22830110-22849475 GCA_037974365.1 Hydrocynus forskahlii
TTATACACACACACACACGCAGCAGTCTGCACTTTTATGGGAAGAGGAGGTTTGAAGCGAGTAACACTACATAAATTAGTATTTTTCCTGTGAACTATTCTGCTGAACGCTGAGCCAGATTTCTCTGACATGGCTGCATTACCCAGAACACTGTTTTAAAGCAGAACATGTACACTTCGCAGAAGTAGCAAAACGCTTGGAGGGTCGAGGCCTCTGCTGCTCGGAGACGAGCCCCCAGGCATCCTCTAAATTAGGCATCAGGGGGCAAATGACATCAGCTTCTTTTATCCCATAACCTCCTCACACACTGCAAACCCACCCCTCCCAAAGAGGAAGGCAACGAGGGGTCACAAAGAAAAGATGAGTGAGAGTGAATTGAAGAACAAAAGAGAAAAGGGCAGGAGTGGTAAGAGGAGTGGGTTAAGCTGGGCTAGGGAGATGAAAAAGACACAGGCTGCTCCTGCAGTCAGGAAGATGATATAGACTAATAAAACTCACATCTAAACAATACGCACGTGCATCATGAAGAATCATCTTCTCAACCCATTAAAATTCCATGCTGAATACTCAGCAGTACTTCCATCCATTATCTGAGCAGCTTAAACAAGGACACAAGGCATCCTGGAGCCTATCATAAGGAAAAAGGCAGATATAACACTCTGGACAGGTCACTGGTCTATCACATATGAATAAATAGTCCAGGACTAGACTAAATCTGGGAAACGGACAGCCAATACACCATGCTAATTAGAGAGCAAGATAGTTAATTAGCCAAATTAGTCTGGTTATTATGACAATTCCAGCCATCTCAAGTAGATGGAAAACCAACCAGAAACAGAACAGGAGTTTCACTGGTTCCTTCTTGGTTCCTATGTTTTGATTGTTCAGTGGAAAAAAGTCTGTCTGATGTGAAATCACCAAAAAAACACACAATGTCACACCTAGAAAACTCATGCACAATCTCTCTCCCAAGCTTCAGTAAGGCTCCACAATCTGAGCCTCTAACCAACAGGTGACCTGGGCGTTTTGATAAATTGAGGTATTCATCTAGTCTGACAAATTACAATGGCCAATTACTCTTCCATTAAATACACTGATTTGCCAATATGTGTTCAAACATCATATACTCTACATTTTCCTCCTGTTTTATTTTTCCAACATGTTTGTGTGGCTTTGTACAAAAGTATAATTCATAATTAATCATCATTTATACCTTAGAATTAAACAGGCTGTTTCTGGTATAGTGCCATTGTCTGCCCTGCATTGCAGCTCACTCGAAATGGAGCACAGGGCTGAAAGACTCCTTACAACTTCAGCAGGAGGGGGCAGGGCTAATCTGCTGCAGGTTGAACATCTGATGTAATCTGATATATTGTTTTTGTGACATCACAAAAAATGTTTTTAAATGGGAAGTTTCAAAGCTCAGCTTTCAAACATGGACCTGATAGATGGCAGAGTGAATGCACATATTTGTAAAGTGTAAAGTGTCTATTTGTCATATGTGAACAGACCACAGCACACAGTGTGAACAGCACAAAATTCTTTCTCTGCATTTAACCCATTCACCAAGTGAAGCAGCGGGCAGCCAGGAAGCACACACTGCCCGGGGAGTATTGTCTGGGGACGGTACCTTGCTCACGGGTACGTCAGAGGTGCTACTAGCAATCCTGGGATTCAAACCCATGACCTTCTGATCGCAGGGGCAACTCCCTAACCACTAGGCCATGTAGCTTTTGAAACCTTAAACAATACTTCAAGGCTTTTTAATTACAGAAAAGTGGGCCTATTAATATGGTGAAAGGCATCGCAATCACAATACTAATACTAACATTTTGTCTATATTGTGCATTTCTGCTAACCAGTTACTTAAGTGTAGCATAAGCTAACCACAGCTACTGATTTTGTAGTGCATACGCGAGACTGTCTGTTTTCAGTTTGATGGGAAACATGCTTTTGTAAGCAGGTGCAACTTCTGTTTGTGAAAGTCACAGGTCCACATCTTTAAGCTATTCAAGAGTTTTTGAAAGCATTAGTACCCTTAGCAAAAAGTAGTATATGCGAAGTTCATTTTATTAAGTATACCTGAGTATAAGTATAAGAATAACAAGTATACGGACCATGTACTTGTAGTGTACTAGAAAGTATACAAATTTAATAGTTCTTCAGACTAAATTGGAACATTTTTAAGTTCAAGTATACTTTATAAGGTTATTTTAAGTTTTAAAAAGTATACTTTATATACTTTCTTCATACCTATCAGTATAAGTCAAGTATACTTCACTATACTATAAGTTTTATAAGTATATAAAATATAGTATACAAAAACATAAACTTCAAGTATACTGCCTCAATTTTAGTATAAGGGTAGCTACTAAACAAGATGTCCTTGCATGGTTGCCAAAAGGGCATACCACATACCACTGCTATTGTTTTAAAACCATGTTTACACGCTTGAGTTCTGTCCCTAATAGTGGCAACCAATGGCATGCACCAGTAACCTAATTCAATTGTGAGTTGCTTTGGATAACAGCAACTGCCAAATGTGTAAGTGTCCCGCAATAGCTGTAGCATACCTACCAGTTATTGTGATAGTGTTAGCCACTATTGAACATGAATGTTGAACACATGTTAATGTTTCTAATGGTGCTTTCATTAATGTTTATGGCTGTGTTTAAAAAAAAATCATCAACCAATTTGTTCCAGCTCCACAGAAAAAGTCAGGTGGGGGAAAAACGTTCTAGTAATGTTCCATTAACTAATAATGAAGAATTGTTTTTAAATGGACTATCTAAGGTCTGAACACACCAGAATACATCAGTCAAATCAAACAAGGTATATTTGTATAGCACTTTTAACAATAGACTTACAGCTTTGCAGAAATTAGAGAAAAAAAAACTCTGAGCAAGAGGACAGCATAGATATCAGCAATTTTCAGACACTGACTACAGTTGGGGGAACTGTGTAAATCTGATTTTTGGTGCGTAACTTTGAGTATACCTGATTTTCAAATGTACTGCTCTGCTTGTTCTGAGCACAGCTATGCACTAATGCCCCGCAGGAGTTGTTGTACCTAGTCAAAACATGCCCACGGAGGCCCAAATGTGTGTTTTTTTGTATACTGCACTGGTCTTTGAAGTTGACATGGAAATTTTCCCCAAGCCTGGAAAAGACAGTCTGAATGTAGAAAACAGGCATGTTCTCTTTCTCAGCAGCTTCAAACAAATGACAACGCCAGATGTATGTGTGTGTTCATGCATCAGCATGTTTGTATAAGAAGATATCAGAGATATGAGAACATCCCCCTGCTGCTTTCACCTGGAGATTAGATGAGGAGACAATAGTGGAGATGTTTATGGAAGGTAAATCAATACTGATTCAATTTGTTTCTGTTCTCTCTCCAGTGTAATATCCTGACTCATTTTTTAAACTCCTCCTAATGTAGGAGAGCTCCTGGCTGGCAGCCAGATAATGTTGGGTGTGATCAGTGTTAAGAGCGGGCAGGTGACGTGCTCGCAGCCTCCAACTCTTGGTCTACAAAGCTGTAGAACTATGCTTACAACCTCTTCCTCATATACCAAAATAGACCAACAGGCAACAAAGCACTAATAATGTTCAGCTATGTTAACTCAAGTACCAACACACACCAAAACTAGAGATTTTTTACAGAATTTTTATGACTGTTTCGGATTGTTTTACAGCACGTTTGGCATGTGCTCACACTACGAAGACATGAAATACACATTTCCAGTATTATCTATTAGCCAAAGTTACAATAAAAATAACAATGTTTGCTCTTTAAGAGGTTGTAAAGCAAACTGAAGTGGCCACAAAATTTCCTGATTGGTGCATCCCTAGTTTTGTTGTCTGTTGGTACTTGAGCAGAAAACCATCTTTTATTATTGGTGCCATACAGCAAAGACATGGAGCATATATTTACAGTACTATCTATTAAAGTTACAATGCAATCTTTAATGGGCCAAACTGGCATTAAACAAAAAAAACTCCACTTTGGAGTCTATATTTGGAGTCTAAATGTTCATTCTTTAGCTAACAAAATCTACAATTAATCATTACTCAAATCTTTCTGTAAATACAGCGCAGAAGCAACCTGTGCAAACTGTATCATGATCTTCATTAAGACCATGCAGATTTGTCTAAGTGGTTTAGGACACAGTATGACAGTATGTGAGCGATAAAACTGTGGGGCACAGCCAGTGGCACAGGTAAAATAGCACAGTGAAGAAATTGAAAAATAAAATAGGCTGAAGAAAAACTCATTTTCAACCAAGGCTACACACACATACACACCGAAGGCTACCAATGACATACACACCGAACATTTCAACAGTCTGTCATGCTAACACAGAATTCTACTACTCAAGTACAGCAAACTGGACCAGCACACACAATCTAACTATAAGCCGTGTTAATACATCAGTCCGCTGCCTGAAACACCCAACACAACAATGTAAATTCTACCTGCTAATTCTAATACATTAGTCTGCTGCTGAAACAGCGAAACAAACTAAAATGCACCAACACACACACACACGCATGTTTGCTCACATATGCCGACCATCTTAGACACGAATTTCCCAGGGGAGAGGGAAGGAAGTATGGAGAAAATGATTATGCACAGTCCCTCAAGGTGCCATTCATTATCATACTCCAGTTTATAGCACATCTACTGCATGTAGGCTCGTTCATTTTGAAGGACATATTCATAAACAGAGAAGAGACAGTGAGATCCAGCCTCCAGTAACAGGGATGATTCGAAAATCTGGGGCACAAAAGCCTGAGAAAGAATCAGCGTGTGAACTATGCATCCAGAAGGTAGAGAGAGAGAGAGAGAGAGAGAAACAAACAGAACACAATGATCACTCCTCTGACCATGCAGCATCATAATAAGCACAAGAACTGTGCTTGTGGAGGAAGAGAAGCAGCGAGTGCAGGACAGGGCAGATGTCTGTGCATCTGAAGGAGGATGAGAAGTGCGAAGAAGGAAAAGACCATGGAAACAGAGGGCACAGAGAGGGAGAGGAAAGATGAAGTTTGGCCAAGTCCATGTAGCCGGGCGGCAGTCGGGTCCAAGAACACAGCATGACGACTGTTTTTCACATCTAATGCTAGTAATGTTCGTGATTATCTGTTTTATTCTTGTCACAGACATTAATGTATTTCTAAATCTGTATGCTGCATTTCTGTCGAGAGCCCTTCACTAAAATTGTTTTGTCACAGACCTGCTGCTGTTTACCATCTGACAGAAACCCAGTGGTTCAGCTGCCACTTGTACTCACAGTCAGTGATGCATCTAGAACTGCCAGAAAGCCCAGACTGAGTTTCCTGTACAAATTTGGTCTCATCCATTGTAAATCAGAACATGATTAGTTTATTGCTATTTCTTCATTTTGTTGTTGGTTAGTCTGACACATCTGGGCCTCACTTAGCCATACTTACACACATACCACACAGGAAAAAAGATGATGATTTACCTTTGGACACTTTTCAAAAAGGTAACCCTCTTTTTCTAATAAAAGTATTATTAAATAAAAACTTATTTTTTTATTTACAAAAAAACAACTTTAAAGCAAATGTGCAGGTGGGCAAGTTTAATGTGGAAAAAAAAATGCAAAAGTGAACAAGTGAATCCAAAGTTTCAAAGTGTGAAATAAGCAGACAGATGCCAAAGACGTAGGAACATGAAAGATCTAATGTAACATGAGTTGGCAGGACAGGATGTGTGAAAAATTGCACTCAGTTCGTAACACCTGCTCCCAAAACATTTTTGTTTTCCCTTTCTTTCTGTGAATTGTTTTGTCAAACTCACAGATCAGCCATAACATAGGAGGTGAAGTGAGGAGCACGTTATGTTGGCACCTTTCAGTAGGTGAGATATATGAAGCAGCAAGTGAATGGTCAGTTCTTGAAGCAGGAAGCAGGAAAAATGGGCACAAGGATACTGTGTACTAATTGTTATGGTTAAACTACTGTATCACACTTCCCAAAAGAGGTCAAGGAAAGGTTCGCACAACCAGTGACTCACTCTTCTGGAGATAAGAAGCCACCTGGATGCACTATGAGAAGAAGGCAAGCCAAAAGAGGTAGTGAAATGTTCTGGGTAATGTTCTGCTGGGAAACCCTGGGTCCTGGCATTTATGTGGATGTATGTGGATCTGTGGGAAGTGCTGGACAAACTATTCTGATCCACTAAGGACCCACCTCTCATGTTACAGGACTTATCTGCTGCTGATATCTTGGTGCCAGACATCACAGCACACCTTAAGAGGTAGACTCCTTAAGAGACAGGTTCAGAGCTTTTTGGGGGGCTTGAGAAGGGCCTAAACAGTATCACAGAGGTGGTTTTAATGTACTGGCTGGTGTGTATGTATTTGTATGTATTGATGCATTGGTATGTGTGCATATATTGTCAGGTTTAGACACAGACACGGAGACACAGGCAAGGTTGACAGCCACCCCGGGGAGGAGGTGGTGCGGATTTATTAGGGAAAAGTGCGGGGGAGTGCTGGGAGGTGTCAGGAGAGGTGCAGGGTCGTATAGGGTATCGATAGGCCTCGAGGTCACCGGCGTTCTGGTTGGGACTTGCTCGTTCCTATCTCTCTTCCTCGGATGGCCCCTTTTATAAGGTGCCCTAATCTCGTTAGTGGGAGCTGAGTGGCTACCGGTGTGTCTGGTTGTGGTGCGCCTCCCTCCGGCAAGTGCGTTCTAACAATCCAAAACAAGGGATCTCAAGGGGCACCCCGTAATCGGTGCTCTGACAGCAGCAGCTCGCACCCGCTTCAGCACCATGGACAGTGCTGGCTGAGGAACGCTTGCCTGCGGCTGCTGCAGAGTATTTGACCCGGCAGCACAATATATCTCGGGGGTTACGTTCCAATAGCACCCGGGTATAGTGATGCTGTGATGTGGTAAAAAAAAAGCCTATTTTTATAGTATAAACCCTGAATATGCCCCCAAATATGCTCCCAAAACACTTTAATTTCATTTCAAACTCAGCTTAATACATTACCCTTAAAGAAAATGTAAAGGTAAACCCATATAATACTGTACAGTTTACACTGTATGTAATGTAAAATACTGATGTTAACTCTGTATAGACCTTTGGTGTGGGTGTCATTTTCTTTTGTATAAGCAGGTAAATACAGGAAGAAATTAATTTAATTTTTGCAGTACTGAAAATACAGGGCTTTAAGAAGAACAAAATGAAAACACAAGAACAAAAAAAAAACCCTCGCTCTGGACTGCAGCTGCGTCAAAGGGCAGCAGCAAATCAGCAGCAAGGAAAACTAAATAGCGTTCTCGGATTGACTACTTTCAAACCTCCTGGCTCTGAGTACAGTGGTACTACACCATCCCAAGACGTGCTTACTTTGTTTTCTCTGGACAATACAAAAACATTTATAGTTCAATTTTATATGGAAATGTAGCTGAATGTACGTTAATATTTATGTTACAAAATTATTAAATTATATTTTTCTTAATAATTTAGCACTAAAATGCATGAAAAATAATATATTGCCACGAAAAAAGCTGTGACGTCCGGGCCTCGTCCGTCCACCATGTCACCTCGTCCTCGTGCTGGGTTGTTTATGTTTGGGCACAGTGCTTAGCAACCCAACACGAGGACTAAGGGGCGTGGCGGACGAGGCCCGGACATCACAGCTTTTTTCATGGCAATATATCATTTTTCATACATAAGTTGCTTTGTTTTCACTCCTCTGGATACTTCTGGCCACTCCATGTTTTCCAGCTCACCATCTTGTTCTTTTATTCTAAGGTAGTTCTGGCATAGCTTGGACTTATGTTTTGGGTCACTATCTTGCTGTAGGACGAAGCCGACTAACTAGGCACATACCAGAGGTCCTGCATGGAGCTACAGAATTATTTCCCACTTCTGGGTAACCTTACCATTTTTTAACTTTTCACAGTTCAGCACTGTCCTTTGTATCATTTCATGCTATTCATTGGACTTGAACTGATTGAATTTCAATAAAAAATGCTTAAAACACTGGGGTATTCTAAAACTTTTGACCGGTAATGTATATATATACACATACACAGGGACTGCAGCAGGTCAAACCTGGTGTTTGGATCCACAAGCTCATCATTAGATCTTTAGACAGGGGAAAGGATTTCATACATGTAAGAGTCCTCTTCTATTAGACAGCACACTATTCCAAGAAGGAGAGTACGAGAGACAGAGAGCAAAGTGTGAGTCAAAGTGAGAACATGATCATGTGAGAGATCGTGTGAGCATGTGTGAGGAACAGGGCAGATGGTTTCAGAGAAAGCATCTGAGGTGCTCTGGAGCCGCTAAATCTGTGCAACTACAGTACACTGATCGTTTGAATCCACAGCCTAGCTTCATCTACTAACCAAGCAGAGGCATGCTCCACTTAGCCGATAACCTCTACTCACAACTATTCCACTTCACACTGAGAAATCACAGCCCCTCGAGGCTAGAGTGCCTCAGCAGTACGCTGATTTCTCACTCTGGATTTGCACCTGAAAAAAATGTTTCCGCAAAAGAGTGTAAGGTGATGTAGGTCTAAATCTTAATCCATTCCCTTTACCTCAAATCTTGAGCCTCAAAATACACCAAGTGAGTATATAGACTCAAAGAGCCTGATCATATTGTTTTTTTGACAGAAGAGTGCAACCCTAGGTGTACTCAATCAGCAAACATATTTAGTGTCAAATAATTTGAAAATCCAAACAAATTGGAACAAGCAAATTTTGCTTCTTCAGTTTAGGGATGCAAATGTCTGGATAGTGTTGCTACCGTACACTAGAAGTCAATAGTCACCCAAACAACTCAAATTATTTCCTCTAAAAACACATCACTAAAACTTCCCACAGCCTGGCCACACTGCATTCAGTTCTTCAATATAGTCAGAACGCTTATACAAAAAACTTCACAACTACAGGCAGCCATATTAACACCTATGTCCTAAATCACATGGACAAGTCTGCACAACCTTAACGAAGATCTGCATGTGGTTTGAGTGGGTTGACTAAGGTTTTGGATGATGCATTTTACCTGAGACATGTGATCACATTATATCAGGGATTTCCAAAGGGCCAGTGTGGCAGCAGGATTTGCATCCCAAACAAGCAGAACAACACCTGACTGGACTAAATGAATCTATTGGCCTCAGGCTTCAAACAATGGATCAAACACGCCCTTGCACTCATGTTGGCCCTTTGCAAATGAGACTGGATGTCTATAGTAAAGATTCCACCACAGTTTGGCCAAGCAACACAATTAATCTGGTATAAAAAAGGAGATGTGAATGTCACACCAAATTGATTGTTTTGCCTGTGGGCATGGTACCTGCGGCTGCTAAGTTTGGCCCTATGCTTTTTTGTCTAAGGTTGTCCAGCGATCTAAGGTAGAACAGCGTTTTCCCAAGACCCAAAGCCATTACATGATTTATGAAGAAAACCAGACATTCGGGGTGTTCTAAAATGTCCACCATAATGTCATGTTTCCCGACCACCTCTGAAGGTGGTTTGAGTAATCATACATAATGGATCCCATTTGTGCTTTAACATATTGCTGTCCACTCATGATCGGATCATGTGAACGGGACCAAATAGACTTTTGTGGTTTCTGACACTGTATGAGATGTTATTTCTACAAATACAAAATGGAGGGCTCAAAAGTGGTGAGCCCTCCAAAAAAAGCTAAAAAGTGGCCTTGTCATTTTGAATCCAGAGATTGCATGTTCTGTACTCGGCAATGCCACACATATCTGTGGTCACTAGTCCAAGAAAGTACAATTAACCTCACTCTATCTGGAGGGTAGGATGGCCCTCTCTGTCCTACCTCGACAAATTTCAAGGTATGTCAAGATTTAGGTGTGTGACCACTGCAATAATGACATTACATTAGATTAGTTACATTAGACCAGAGGTCCCCAACCACCGGGCCGCGGACCGATATCAGTCTGTGAGTCATTTGGCTCATCTCTGTGACGTGATACGACACATCAACAATTTAGCCCACAAGCTAGTAAAAACGAGTAAAAAACAAACGCACTTTCCTTTCAGTTTTATCTACACCGGTACGTGAAAATATTGTTTTACATGAAACTGGTCCGTGGCGCAAAACAGGTTGGGGGCAGCTGCATTAGACTATTGCTTTAATGTCATGGTTTTCAAACTGCTCCTTGGAGACCCCACAGAATGCCCACATCATTCCTGTGTATTGTTGGGTTGGAGCAAAAATGTGGATTGTATGGAAAGGTGGGTATATGGAAACCAACACAGTCAAGAAGTTTTTCCTTGTGAGGATAAAGAAGAACTGTTCTAGTGGCAATTATGTCTATTTTTATATTCATTGTTTAGCACGTGTAGCTGCTGTAAATGTAAAAGAGCTAAGAAGTCATAATTAAAATGACAAATAATAGCAGATAAAAGCAAAAGAAAAGGGCAGCCTCTTGCGTCTTCGCTTGCAATTCATGCTGCACAGGCTCACTCATTATGCATGGAAGTATGTTTGCAGTACTTTTAAATGTGGAACTGTTTGATGATTAATTGATTTTATGTACCACTCACTAATCCAATGTGTTGTTATGCAATCTGGCAGGTCACTTTAAAGGAGCGAATAACTCTCTCGCTCTCATACACACACGCATTAGAGAACAGGCATATACAAAAGCATAAACACACACACAGAGCATTTTCCTTTGGGAAGCACTGAACTTTGAAAACAGTCAAGTCGCCCAAAATCAGGGCCAGCTCTCTGTGGAGTTTGCTTTAACTTTTAATGGGGCTGATGTGAACTAGAGCTCTGACGGTCAGAGTGAAGAGCAGATAGCCAAACATTGTGTAAACAGGGTTTCTCGCATGCTTTTCGAGCAAGCTGCCACTCGTCCTTCGCTACAACCTTGACCTCTCGGCATTTCAGGTTATTAATCTTAAAGGTCCAGACGTGTAGCCTTTTCATTATTGTTAAAAATGAAGATTTCAGTAAACTGTTTCATGCTATTTCAGTTTGACATTAAATAACATAAGATTCAAGTTTATTTAAATAGCACTTACAACTGATATTGTCAAAGTGCATTTGGAGAATTCCAGACTGAGTGAGTAAGCCAAATGTGACAGGAAAAACCCAAATCTCCCTAAATCTGGAAGAAGAAACCTCTGGAGGAACGAAGACTCAAAAAGCGAACATATCCTCCTCTGGCAGACAGCAGATAGTAAGAGAGAGAACTTGATGTTTCTGTGAGAGTGCAAAGTGTGATTGCATAATTGCTATAAAACCAGTGTTTGGAGACACCCAAAATTGGTTTTACGGGCAAAAAGTTTGTGTTAAAAAAAAAAAAAAATCTTCACACCATGGATTCAAATTGGCCATCTTCTGATTTAGAGTTCGGCACTCTACAGCTGAGCCACAAGTGGGAGAACCAACCTCACCCAGAGCCTTTGAGCAACAATAAGGGGGTCAGGTGGTACAGGTCTGGTGTTCAATCCGGAGTGGTGACCCGGAACCTCAGTGATGATCGTAAGTAAGCATTTCATACTTTTACTACGCGTTCAACCCCACCTTTGATTGACAGCTCCTTATAACTGAAAAAACCCCACATAAGAACGCACCTCTGTTTACTAAGCTCACTAATGAGCAGACTGCTAATGAGCTAACAGGCATCTCCCTTTATCTCTGGAGTCTTAAGTTTACATATGAACATAAGAATTTGCAGAAAAATCACAAATACGATGTAATTCTTACATGACCCGTGAATCTTGGAGTCTTACAAGCTTCAAAGTCTACAGCTGCCATAAGAGAAAATGCACCAGTCAAAGAAGTGTTTTGTTAGCTTGACACAGATGATTCCAGGGAAATCCGGAGGCTCTCCTGGAAGTTAGTATTAGTGCCAAAATACATAAACCACACTTATTCATGAAGTAATATGAAACCACATTGCTGGTGAAATTTCATAATTAAATGACAAAAAAGCTTGAGAGCTTACTGGAATACCTCTTTTTGTTGGTATGAATTCAAAGGGGAAACATTCACTGAGTCACTTTAGTTAAATTTTGTTATGGGAACTGAGCAGAGAGACTGGCCATAACTTGCTCCCATTCACAGTGATGGGCAGCATTAGTTTTTTCTTTTGATAATTTCTAATCTTGATACAAGAAAGCACCAAAAGTTCAGGTGGTACTCACCTGAATAAGCCACAAAAAAGATTTTTTCACTCCAATAGAACCCCTTAACTTTTTTAAAAGGACCCTTTGTGGCATGTTTTAAGTGAGTATATAGGTTTATATGACCTGTTATGAAGGGCTTATTTATGCGTTGTGTAGCCTTACGAACGCTGCCCTTATGTAAAGTGTTAAGTTTAAGCTGTATGTGAGGGAACTGAAGAGTTTGCCCAAGGACATTTAACTCATGTCCTAAAAGGTCAACTGTGGAATCATGGCTGGAGTTTTGAAGTATATGAGATATGAGAAAACAGGAATGAAAACAGGATATGGGAAAGGGATGGGGCAGGACAAAGTCAGTGCATACAAATAGAATCAGTAATAGTATTTGTGCCACAAACTTGAAGACAACACACAACATATCCCCTGTATATTGAGAATATTTTGGCTATTTTTATAATTCAGTACATTTTACTCAAGTGAAAAATGTGACCACTTCTTCCTCTACTGGTTCTGGACCCTAAGAGGTCTAGACCTATTACTGTTAATAATTTAATAATAACTCCTTTTTCAAACATTTTTTGATTGCTGAGATGAAACTATTAATTACGTGATTCAGTGTGAAATAGCTTATTAACATTTCTGAGAAACATGCTGATTTCTTTACAGTGGCGGTGAACGGACCCCGGGGGCACCTATGTCTACAACACAATTATGGCCATTTTGTTTACTATCCAACCCCACCAGCGACCTTTTGAGTCTCAGTGTTTATCTGTACTGCTGAAATTTAAATAAATAAATAAATAAATGGGTCTTTGGGGACTATTTTGCCCCAATATATATACAGTTTTACGCGGATCAGGAGTCGCGGATTCAGTCACATGTGGATTTATTCTGAGAACCTAACTGACACTTTTACGCGGAAATCTCCACAATAACACGGAACCTGCAAATATTCTTTTTTTTTTTTTTTTCGTGGCAATATGTTTTTACGCATTTACTTCTACATTATTAAGAAAAAATTACTAATTTTGTAACATAAATATGAACATAAATTCAGCTACATTTCCATATAAAATATGACTGTATAAATATTTTTGTCCTGTTGGGAGAACACAATGAAAACGCTTTTGGGAATTAGATATGCTGTACTCAGAGCAAGGGTGGACTGAGGCTAAAAAACCTGGACTTTCTTCACCAGCTGGCAGAGCTCTGTCTGCCTCTCGGCCAAGAAAGACAGGCCGACGGCCGCCGTGCATCAGACTGATTGCCAGTCCGCCCCTGACTAATCTTGAGTGTTTCTCTTGTTTTTCGTTTTGTTCTTCTGAAAGGCCAGTTGTTTTATTACTGTAAATTAAATTTAAAAAGGCTGTTGAGCTCAGTCGCCATCCAATGTCTGCTTTAATTAGACGCGTGGCTGATGAACAGTAAATAATTGATGTAAAAATTATTGGTGATTACCCCTACATTTTACCTTATTTTTATTACTAAAAATTACACAAATTTATTACGTATTTACCCGTTTATACCAAACAAAACGACGGCGCATACCAAAGAAAATGCCTGTGCATGAATTACCATACAGTCTGTATGGACTTACCTTTATATTTTCGTTAAGGGTAATGTATTAAACTGAGTTTAAAATGAGCGGGGGATTACTGTATATATATATGAAGAGCTCTTTTCCAAAATGCTATAAATCCATTTTAATAGTTTTCTTATCCAGCACACATTTTGAAAATTTAAAACGGTTTGTTGGCTTAGTCTGAACATGTTCAACACTAATTGTCAAATCTAACAACAATGTTGTTGAATATAATTCCAAATTTTATTATATTTTTCACAAAAAATCCATCTGTTCTTTTTTCAAAACACTACAAATCCATTCTTTTTTGTCTTTCTTTTTGAAGCAGGAGAACATGCAGTAATGAACAGATAAATAAAATAAAGAATAACTCGAAATACATTAATTTATGTGAAATCTAAACAAATAAGTTACATACAAATGGCCAGTTCAATTTTAAATTCAGAACCATTCAAAGTCCCCATCTCAGTTTGACAAAATGATCCAATCTCTGACTGTATGTATAATATTTATAAACTTTTAACATGGAGGGTGACATCGGAGGGTTAAGTAAGGAGATGGCCGATGAATTTGGGATGTAACCACACGCTGAATGTCAAGCTCACCTGAGACCTGTTTTTATTCCTTTCGTTCACTGACAATTAATTTCAGCACTGTTGACAAAGAAGAGAGACAAATCCAAATAGATGACACAGACCAAACAACATATATAGCCTATATAGCACTATAGGAGTTGTGTTGGATTGGTAAAAGGACGTCAGTTAACCCATTACAGCTTCCTGTACAGCCACTAGATTGCAAGGTAGCAAACCACCCATCAGATGCTTTAAATGAATATTTAATGAGCCAAGAAAACCTGAAATACAGACTATAATCTACAGTGACTGGCAACTTCGGAGCCTTGTACCCGCATGACATCTTTGTGTAGGGCTGCAAATAAGAGCTCCATTATAAGTGAATGGCCAAGATGTGAACAAGCCTGTTTGCCACAATTGTGTGAACACTATTAAGAGCTGTGGTGGAAAAACAGAAGGCACTACTGAGGTAGAGATAAGCGAAGTAACAGCGCCAAACCATTTACATACCTTCCTGAGGGTCCATGCTTTTATACTCCAATACAGCTCAAGACTGTGAGAAGACCAAGAGAGACCAAGTTTGCTAAGTGACATTGCAAAACTTCTTTTATAAATAGCCATCTGTGTAAATGTGTGAAGGCATACAGAACCTTTGCATGATGTAAAGGAACATTTATTCTTCACACATATCTAATTAAATGTATTTTGTAAGTTCTTCATCAAACGAAACTGGCCCTTCTATGGCACTTCTCTGCCACCTTTGTTTTTAAAGTGCCCATATCCTATACATTTCATGTCTCTCATGGACGGGGCATTACTTTTGGACACTAACGGAATTACGTGCTATATCCCACTCTTTAACTTAAAAAAGAGAGGAAAAGTGAAGAGTATGGCCAAAATTCAGCCTTTAATATGACTTTTGATAGCAATTTTACTAGCTATGCAATGGGCCTTTGTCCATTTTCTAAAGAAAGCTGTAGGCGTGCAGTAATCAAACACTAAAAACACACCTACACAATCAAAGGAACACCGTATTCAATGTCACCTGCTAACACACACACACACACACACCTGTGTAGAAAAACATAGAGAGAAAGATAGGCAAATAAATGCGCATAGGTTACTCCTGCAGATGTAGCACCCACATACGCACACACGCACCCCCTCACACACAAGCGCGTGTACACACACAAACTCTGCAGGCACTGGAACCTATCCCGGGCCTGGTGACACATCTATCATAACTTGATCAATAATGATGAGCGTAGGGGGCGTTACTCATCATCCCCAGGCTTACATGGCAGACGGAGCATGCTCAGTGTAGGTAATTCCACTTCAGCAGGATGCACGTGGCTGTAGGGTGGACTGAGTAGAGCTGTAACTTTGTGCTATGGTTTTCATGTACCAAGTGCCATTTTTACACTGCACCCGCAAGCACCTTCCATTACTTAACAAACGCATTTCCGCTTCCGAGCAAACCTCAAAAGTCTACTTTACAGAGACCCTTGAGCTTTCCTATGCTCACCCCCAGATGTATTTGATGAGCCAAGACAAATCTGATTTAGCACTAGAGCCACAAGGTTAATGTTGCTAGCAAATGGGAAGTAAATAGTTACCAGGATTATTACTGTAATAAAAAACAGTCATCAGACACCAAACACGTCTTGGATGATCCACATTTGGAGTAAATCTGAACCGTCCTTTTAAATAATTACATGGTTAAATAATTATATAATGATCACGTAGTACATGAATACATTACCATTTGATTTACATTCCATATTAACAGGGTCAAGTCTGCAAATACAGAAAAACATGGCAGATGAGAATTTGCCACAAACAAGAAATAATTATTGACAGCTTTCACACTTATAGCCCATTTATCAAAACATTTTCACTTGAAAGGTGAGCGGAACCTCTTTATGAACACAAAACCAAGTGGAACAATTCAAAAGCCCAGGACTGGGGATGAGGGCCGGGACACCAATCACAGTGAACTGACTGAAGCAAATCAGTAAAAGCTATTAAAATGGCAAACGATGCTTAAACAAAGACAAATGTCTAAATAGGCATTTTTTATTTATTTAGATATTATTTAGACTTTATTTTTTATATTGATTTTGTCTCTGCGTCTCCGTGTGTCTTTGCAGTCATTAAATAAGCAATTTCCTCCAGGATCAATAAAGTTTTCTGATTCTGATTAAGCTGTTTGACTCTAGTTTTGACTGTTCCAAACAAATGAAGCCTGTTCAGACACTCATTTAGCTACAGATGGGGGATGGGAGAACATAGATTTAGCTGAGTGATTTAGCTGACTCCTATACAATATGAGCAGCTATAGAACTGTATATTTTGGTATAAAACACTGAAATACCTGAAATAACGCAATGTATTATCTTCTATCAAAGTTCTTTCATTCACAGTGGAACTGAATTTGGACAACTAAGCTCTCAATAAAATTGAACTTATGTTGCATCACTGATATTTAGGTAAATAAAAGCCCATTCAGATTCATCTATCTCTCTATGTGACATTACAGCAAATCTGGATAGTCTCTCTGTGTGTTTGGGTTGTACATCACAAAAAGGGATGTATAAATGCCCAAAGTAATATATTACAAATTAAAATCTGGGATTTTTGATTTGAAAAATATCTAAAATGGTAAAAATTGTTAACAGTAAAGGTAGCTGTAGTTATTCTGTTTATTGTCACACAATTCTACCACTAAGAAAAGAGGAAAGGTCTACTTCAGAGAGATCACTGCAGTTATTCCTTCTACCTTGTTGGACAAGATCAGCTTCGACTGTACGGCTTAGCAGGCTGGTGCTGAGTGACGTTTCGACTGACTGATTTGTCGACCGGATGAGCTTGGTGGTACACAAGAACAAGAGAGCCGAACAAGCTCATTAGGACACTAATTATGTGTGCAGTGAATGTGTGCACGCTTGTGAGCTTGCAGCTTCTTCTCAACATGCAAATAGCTCACGTCGCATGATGAGCGCAGAAGATTGTAGAGACTCCAGAGGCTGCATTTTGATTGATGGTCCTGCAAGAGAGCTGTTTGTAAAAACAATAATATCAACAACAATGGCACATGTGACCGCTAAAAGAAGAGGTCTCTGAAATTTAAAAAAGAGAAATAAAAAAAAAAAAAAATTTACAGTACATTTCTATGATCCGTTCATCAATTATTGTTTTTTCGTCATGGAGGAGGGTAAACAATTGGGCACGGTTTGGAGAAAAGAAGCAGGGACAGGGTCCCTAGAGAGAAGGGCAGTCGGCCAATTGTGCCCAAAGCAGCACTGTACCACACTGCCACCTAGAGGACACTTGCGGAAGTGTCCCTTTCAATGACTAAAAGACTGGAAGGAGTGAGGGTGAAAGATAATCTGCCATTGATCTAAAAGCTCTCCATGCTTTATAACATGCAAAGAGTTCATAACTCTTTATAAGGTGCCAAGAGTTCTTTGCACCATGCCACAGAACCACTCTGGGCTCCCTAATTTACGAACCATTTCGAAGAATGGTTCCTTGTCAAAACAAACTGAAAAAAGAAGGCATACAGAAAAGCATGAAAAGAACCACTAAAAAGAATCAGGTTTGAAAACCAGAAGAACCTTTTAGAAGTGAAAGAATCTCCACATAATGCAAAGGTTCTAGGAACAATAATTTAATTGGTATAGAGCTTTATAAAACATGAAGGTTCAGGAAACCTTTGAAAGGTTCTTTAAGCTTTCTTGTATTAGTTTTAGATAATTGAATTGTATGGTTATAACAGGGCTACATAGAAGCAAAAGAAAATCCTCCAAGCCATTTTTAGTGGTCATTTTTTGACCGCAGAGCTGCTCTTGGCTGGAGGTGTTTCATTGGTGGACCCCTCTCAACCAAGCAGAGACAATTTATACTGATGAATAAGTAAAGAGGCCCTTTTACACGCGTGAACACAGCACAGCACAGCACAGCACACAGTATGAGTAATGTAAAATTCTTTCTCTGCATTTAGCCCATTCACCCAAGTGCAACAGTGAGCAGCCACCAGTGCGACGCCCAGGGAGCATTGTGTGCTGGCAGTACCTTGCTCAAGGGAATCTCAGTGGTGCCACAGGCAAGCCTGGGATTCGAACCTGTGACCTTCCAATCACAGAGACAACTCCCTATTCACTAGCCCGCCAGCTGCTCTGGTAGTTAATGGACCTGGTAGGTAGGTGGACCTCATAAGTAAGTCTCTAATGAAATGGCCTGTCAGTGTATCTACAGATCATGTTTGTATCATGAATTTGGAATACATGTTCTCAAACAAGTGAGAAGGTTGGTTAAAAAACACCTTCACAGGGACTACGTGTATTATTAACTCCACAGATGCTCAAAGGACCTCAGATGGACATTCCAAATGAGCCCATAAACCATAATGACCTACAGCAATTGCTTTTCCTCCCTGCGTGTTTTTCTTTCTTTTGGGTGCACCGTTCCTCTCCGCTCCCATTAATAGTGGATAAATTTGCCCCCGTTCACGCTGGTCTGCAATTCATCCTTCAAAGGGCCCGCTCGTTTCTCACACACACTGGCCAGGGTGCGTTTTTCAGCAGCAGAAGCGCTAATGGTTTAGTCAATAAGGCTTGATAATAGCTACTTTTATGAAGGTGTCAGCTCTTTCCCCACAAGAGACTGAGGTGCCTTTAATCTGAAATAATGGCTATGGGCTGATCGAATGATTTACCGATGCGGTAATCTGTGCTTTGTAGCTGCAGAACGGACAGAAGTAAGAAAAATGTGTTAAGGAAAGAAAATTGTCACAACAGTGTCTCCTCATCTGCCTGGTAGCGATATTCCTGATCAAATATAGTACCCTCTATGTGCATAAGACAAAAGACACCACTGTAATATTTACATATACTGAAGGAGCAAAAATACTGTTGAACCATTATTGTAATATTTTACCTTTGTAGTATTAATCGGCACTCCCCTGCCCTCCATCCAGGACCTGTACCTCTCAAGAACCAGGAAACGGGCAGGGAAAATCATCACAGACCCCTCACA
>JBBPCX010000154.1:22852174-22864210 GCA_037974365.1 Hydrocynus forskahlii
GAACTGTCACTGCTTCACACTGCTAGACTGCAACTGCACTTTATGTACACTCTGTTGTATTCATCCTGTAATCCTGTATTTTCTGTATATAAGTTAGATTGTTTATTATATTGTATTGTTGACTTATACACTTTGTGTATGTGCGTGTGTGTATGTGTATGCATGTATATGTATATATGTGTGTACACATATATATATACACATACATATCTTCATACATACACATAGATATAAACACATGTTCAAATAATAAATATATACATTTGTTAACAAATCTTCATGTTTATAAATCCATATTATGTATTCATACTGTAGATTGTATATTATTGTTTATTATATTGCTTAGTATATTGTTCATTGTGTTGTTTATATATTGTTGTGTTTTATACTGTTGTGCTTGAGAACTGGAACCAAATTCCTTGTATGTGTTCGCTCACATACCTGGCCAATAAATGCTGATTTCTGATTCTGATTCTGATTAAAATCCCTTATCCTCTGGTATCCTAAATGCACATTCTAATAAATTATAGTCCTGTTTGTGTGAGTTTTGAGTTTTCCCCATTTCATTTACATTGTTATCCAACAGTGTGGAAAAGTAATTGTCCCCTTGACTACTCAAGCACATTCTGTTGATAAATGAGATCAACCAGACTAGACACACATTTTTGAAACATTTTAATAAATATATCAGTCTGGAAAGAGTTGTGAAGTTGTTTCCAAGGTTATGGGACTGTGAGAGCTGTTATCTTAATTTGGAACGATCTTTCCAGAGGTGGCCAGCCTACCAATACTAAAACCCATTCAGATTCTGCAGAAGGATCTCAAACGGGCAGTACAGGCCCAGAAACAGTTCTGCAAAGAAGAGTGGGCAAAATCAGTCCACAGCACTGTGAAAGATTAATCTCAAGTTATTGGACATTTTTGTCCTATGACTGGATCGAGGTTCATCTGCAGGGATGCTGGCATACCCATACCACCAATCCCCCCCCCCTCCCCACTATCTAACACTGCAGCAGAGGACGCCTGGCACAGCATCAAAGCAACACGGTGTCATGCTGTGGATATATGCCACACTGTGTCACTTCTCATCATGGCCCCATAGAATCTTTCCACGCTAATCCTGTCGGATCCAAACTGACAGAATCATTTAGATGCCTGGGCAAGAGGGAGGAGAACAACAGAGATAGCAACAACAATTACCTCAAACATAGCCAGCCTTAAGCATCCATCTGGGTGTGTGTGTTGTGTATCTTAGAAAGGTATAAATTTACTGACTTTCAGTTCTATGTAGATATGCCATCGAAACAATGATGTACAGTGTCATTGTTTCTATGGTACAATTTACTGACTACCAGTTTTATGTGGTTATGCCATAGGAACAATGACATACAGTGTCACTGAGGCAAAACACCACTATTTATGGTACCCCCTGTGCTCTTACTAGACTGTGCTCATTTCCATAGCCTTTAAAATGATGTTTCACATTCCAGCTATTGAACTGTAACGACCACAGGAATCAAGAGAGTGCTCTATCAGGTATAGACCATGCATCAGAAGGGTGTGGACTATACTCATTCCTCTTTTTTTTATCTTTTAGTTCCCATCTTCACTGCTAAGGTCACTTTCAGTGCTAATAACACTCCATTAACAGGGTACATGAGGTATCTTGTTAAAGCGTATGGTGGCAAATAATGAACTTTTAAAAAGTTAACAACAGAAGATAAAAACAGAACGGAAAACAATGCCAAACTTCCCAGAGCCTTTCAGATTGTGCCTTATCTCCTGTTAATATGAGGAGCTTTTGTAGAACTGAAAACAGCTTAACCGCTGTAGTGAAGGCTTCAGTCTTCCAAGCAGTTGAAAAGGCCCAGGAGCCGACTTTCCAAAACTAAAAGCTCCCCGCCAGGAGATAAGCAAGAGTGGGAAAGCTGTGGGTGACGGAGCCTTTTATTAAAATGCGTGCGGCGTCACTGCGGCACTGTGATGAATGCTTCTTGCCGTGTCCATGGAGACGAGAGCAGAGAGCTTTCTCTTCGCTTCAGCCCGAGCAGTGGCAGCACCCCAACACAGCGACAGCCTGCAAGAATGGCAGAGGCTGACACTAGGCTCCAAACCCCACATGCAATATCTCCTTAAATGTGACTTATCACTCTTTTGCAAGCCTGTGTGGTGGAGCTACAGCAGAAGAATGAGAAGTGCTGCTTTTCCCCAAGATGGAGCTTGAACTTCTTACATGGCGGTTCTTAAACATTTATGGACCAAGTACCTCATCTTGATCAAACTAAACAATACAAGTAAGACTAGATACATTATTAGAGAAGGACATAGTTCACTGGCTGAAGCACTGGTTGAGCCTACAACTTACATCGCAATATCTGCACCTCATCCAAGTGTTGCCCCTACTGTCAAACTTAGCTGTACAGCTGTCAAACAGTAAATTAAACGATGTGTACAATTCGTTAATTAGTTATAAACTGTTATAACATTTACAATAACAAATCATGGCAGTAAATGCTGTAAACGGTAACACTTCAGCCGCAAGTCTGATCCATTTCAAAGAACTAGCTACATTAAAAATGTTTACGAATTAACACACAAGACCATAACTGAAGTGGAACATTTTAATTCTTGATAATCTGCATTGTAGTTAGTATTCTCACAAAACAAATTTGTTAAAATGAACATTACTTTCCAGACGTTACTATCCAAAACCACCAAGGGAACAATTTTTGTTAGTAATGCTGATAATGGCAAAACAGTGGCAAATCTGCCTCTTATAATCTGCCATTATGAGCTGATTTTTAAAAACTATGGTCAAACATTATGAATGGTAAAACAATAGCCGTTATACAGCACATTCATAACTACTTTACATAATACATTTCTGCGAACTTTTAGAGACAAGTTCTTCAGATGCTTGGTTCCCATCAGCCACAAATTTTCTATGCTGAAGCATTTCACATCAGACCACTCACAGAATGTTTTTTTTTTTCATTTTAATGCTTTAATTATGCATTATGGTGGAATTCCCCTTTAGATTTTTCACTTCCAAATTTTTTAATGTTTGATCTGGTGTCCCACCTGGGGCAGTGCGTGTGCCACCAGTGGTATGCATAGCCACAGTTTATTAGTCTAACGCATCCAGCCCAGCATTAAATCTAATAAACATGCTGTTTTCCAAATAAACTGGCAGTGAGAAGTCTTTCCAAAGACACCCATCGTAATCGCAGAATTCTCTGCCAGTTCTAAATGCGGAGGCTGACCTGGTAAAGGATAATTCATCCACGAAGGGGGGGCTAATCTCATTGTCCAGGTAATCAAAGGCCGTAGAGGTCAATGTCCATTAGCAGGCTCTCATTCACCACGCAGCCTTTCATCAGAGAAATCACATTTGCCGTCATAAGCGTGGCTGTCTTCTTGGCGAAGCCCCGTTCCAGTCCTTTCCCTATTCATCACCAGTCCTTTCCCCAGTCATCAGCAGAGAACATTTGTATGTATTATCTGTATTCAGTTAAAACACAATTACTCCAAGTATAAGGAACACGGAAGCAGTGCCTAGAATTAGCCAACGGTGCTGTTGTTCTTTTCAAGCGTCCACCGACTGAGAGCTTCCTGTCTTGAACAAACATGCTGACCTTGAGCAGCTGAACACACATGAATATTTATGGTGCTTTCGCATATTCGCTCTAATGTCATCTTAAAATTAGAACCAGCTGCTTGGGAACACAAACTACTCACCCCATTCCTACCAGGAGCTGCTCTGAAGGCTGATATAAAATGTAGATACGTTTAAGTATCTTATTCAGAAACAAAAGTTAAAATCCTTAAAAGGAAAATCTTTAATAAACTGTCAGAAGGAGTGACAATAGCCATCCTGTCACCCGAAGACTCATGGAGTACAGTGAAATCTGGTGATTCAATCACTGTAGAGTCACAAATAGTTTTGTTAGAAACTTGTCTGAGACTGTTTAAACTCAACCTTCCAAAAAAAAAAAAACGACAATGAATATGTTTCAAATATCACAATGTATTGCCTTCCCTCATGCCCACGCCCCTACCACCATACCAAGTCCATGTCATGGCATTTCTGGAAAAAAAAAAAATCATATGAAGGCTACTGCTAAATTCATGGGTAAAATTCCGATAGTTTCACACCAAGTTATGAATAGTTATGAAAGTTTGTCCCTCTAGATTTCCTAATTTTTGCAACTCTTTGTATGTGTAGATGCCTCACCAATTGCTTATTTTTCGCTGGATTGGGTTGCAATTTGCACTGATTATGTGCAACACGCAGTCATGTAAATATTTGTACCTGAATGTTTACAGTAATCAAAATAATAATTTTTTTAAGATACACAAGATCATCCAGACTTGCAGAATCATGATGTGTCAACAAGGAACTCCCTCTGGCTTTGTGTGGAGTTGGTGTCACGAGGACATTAAGAATGTAGGAGAGAGAAGTGGACGCCTAAGTGTCGCGTGGCGGATGAGCCCAGTCGCGGAGACAAACAAGAGAGCTGGTGAACCACGCACTTCACTCCGCTCCAAACTGAGTAGAGATTCCCACCAAGGACCCACGTTCTCACACACACACAGGACAGGGTAGATAGAGTTGGGAGGGGAGGTGAAGTACTCACGGTACTGCAAGAAAGAGTCGGATTTGGCTCTGACATTTGAGTGAACCCTAATGTCTGGGTGTCGGATATCACCTGATTTCCTGTTTATATAGCAGGCGCGTGCGTTACTTCCGATGACCTGTGACGTCACGCGTCCTGGTGTTTGTGACAGCTGGAGTCTTGATGTTAAAGTGTATACCCACTGTTTGAATGAAGAAAAAATGGATAGACATTATTTTGACACAATGTTTCAGTCTCCCAAAATTGGACATCATTTTAGCATTATTCAAATGCAGTGTGCTCATATGCAGATTGTTTGCTGAAATCCATTATCCATCCCTTACCCTAGTCAAATGATCCAAAAATCGTTTCCATACTCTTCTGTATTATTGTGAATGTAAATCAGTGATCCAAATAAAACTTTCTAATAGACATTTCCCTTCATTGGTAAACAATCTGCTGTTGCAAGAGGAAATGTAATCCACTTGCTTTTATGCCAAGCTGCACTCCGAGTGAGAAATGCTGCTTTTATCCCAGATGATCATTACAGCGTCTACTCAGTCTCCCGCTGGGTCTAAACACCACCACACATATTCCCAATCATGGGAACGAATCTTCACACACACAGTCTTCACATTCACACTCTCATTTTCTCTGTGAGATACAGTAAGAGACACGCACCCAAATGCAAAAAGACTGACATCCTTGTCAGTTTGTGTTTGAAAACCCACATTTTACACGCTCCTGTGTCCGCTACGAGCTGTGCCAGTTATTAACGTCACAGTGGGAGTGTGTTATAACGTGTCAAGAGTACCATGGGAGTTTATTATTACAGGAGGACAAGAGGTCAGAGCAAGCGAAGCCTCATTTGTACATCTGTCAGGCTTCCTTGAGATGCAAAGAATGTCACCGCAGCAACAAAATAAGGTTGGTCAGAGTCAGCTAGCTATTGCAGATATCATGTAAATGAGGCTTATATAAGGCAGCATGCTGTGATTCAAGGGAGAATTTTGGGATTGTCTGCAAATGTTTCTCCCAAAGTTCCTCTTTAAACTTCATAATGCTAATGCACATATGGGGCAAACCCCCAGCTGTTTTTGCTTCATCAGCCAAGACAAAGGCCAGAGATTTTAGTCCAAAATGATCCGTTAGGCACAATGCAGGGAATTAATGAGGACATTTTGGTTCAAGCTTGGAGAGAAACTGTAGAATATGGTCATTTTAATGGCTGTCATGGTCCTAAAAAGCAGAAAAAAGTTGCGTGCAGTGGTGGCCTGTTAAGTCCCCCGCCCCGGGGCCCACAGCAGGCCTCTAGACAGCTGAGGCTCAGGCTGTGGAAAGGAGCTGTGCTGGGCCTGCAGAGAGGAAGCAGCTAGGTGTAGGAAGCCCATCTGTGCTATCTGTGGCCCAGATGTTCCAAAGAAAGGCCTTTATTTAACACTCAGCCCAGATGTCAAATAGCGTGGAGGGTCTGAAGCATACTTAAGCAAAATTAAGGGCTGCTCCTCACTGATGTAAATAGTCAGCCAGTCGTTCTGTCTCTAGAAAACGAACACTGATGACTCGGTTTTTCTGTAAACATCTCATCTTTATGCTACCACTGTCATCTCTTCCCTCGTTGCCCAGATAAAGGATTAAATTGGAGCATGTGGTAGAGCATGCCTCATAAGTGCATGCATCAAGAATCTCTTGTGTGTTTTTTTCTTTAACCTTAACAGGAACTCTCATTGAGGCCACAGACATGTTTTCAAATGGTTTGTCAGCAAATGGAATATATTGAATGAAGAAATCCCATGGCCTGTTCTGAACAAACAAAATACATTTATACATTTGAGTTACTTATATTTTCTTCACAATTAACTTATAAAAGTAATTCAATGTAATCACAACATTACATGAATAATTACACAGCTCTGTAAGGCACTACAGTCTGTATCGACAGGTGATCTGGTGGGCTACAGTTTCCCAGAACTACATATACAACTGGTTTCCCAGAGTCCGGATTTAGCTTAAGCCCAGACCAAAAAGGATTTTCAATGGTGTATCACAATTGGCAATTTGCTCCATAACCAAGCTTAATCCATGTCTGGGAAACCAGCCATGAAAAAAATTGAATTCTTACCTCAATATGTATTTAAGACAACATCCTGTCGCAGTTCCAGGTATATTCATACAACTCCAATCCGTTTAGGTTTCATTTAAGATCTTAGCATGCAAACCTACATAATTAATATTGTGTATCCAAGTGAATAAAAAAATCCTCAGTATTATAAGTTACCTTGACAAAGGAGTGTTTTCAGGATTTTTATGGCCTGGTTCATGGCCTAATTTGCAGATTAAGGATGAAGTCATAAGAAAGTGTTAGCCAAAATGTATTAACTGCACTTTAAGTAAATAATGAATTAGACAAACAGTATAAGACCTAATACAAAGCATTGGTGGACTCCACCTTGCAGTCTTACTTTACCGCAAAAACAGCCCATTTTGAGTTCAGCATGGTTGTGACATCACAAACATGAAGTTTGCTGCGAAGTTATTGGAGTAGAAGACGAAAGTAAAACAGCTTGAGTAAATAAGACAAACAGTATCAGAGCTAGTATGGAGCCCTGTGGGTCTCCATCTAGAAAACTTGCTAATTCTCTCTAGAAAACCTGCAAACTCTCTTGACTGCTTTTTATTTTTGGTGAATAGTTCTTAAACTGCTAGTGGATGGATGCCTTTGGCAGGACGATGAATAGAACAGAACAAGGTGCAGAATAGAACTTCCAAAGCTGCAGTAGCACTGAAAACAAGTGATTGCTGTATGTGCAAGTTCAGGTAATAATGTAAAAAAAAAAAAAGGAATAGAGAGAAAAGTAGTAGTGATTTCAGTTCTAAAGATATTTCAAAGATGGAAAACTATTATAATCTACTAGGGCTGGTCTGTAAGTCCACAGCATTGACATTTTTGACATTGACAGTGTCTGAAGTGTCCTTGTTCCCTCTCGAAGAGGCTGAGAAATATGTCTAGTTTCGTTCCCGTACATCTAGCTATATGGCTCTCTTTCTCTCCCTCTTCTACACAAACAGCAACACACCAAAAATAGATTTGAGGAACAATGAAGCATGCACATGCTTCAGTGAATAATGACTTGCCCATGCTAACATGTGAATTCAATCTATTTTTCCTCTCTATGTGACAACGAGGCTAGTTTGGGCAGTACAGAAAAAAAACATTGGTTACCATCAAATCGGAGAGGAAATGAACTTGTCACACTTGCCCACATAACACCTCAGAAACTGCCATCTCCCTTTCAGTAGATTGACAGATATAATTTACTCCGGGAAACTTTCCTGTTTTCATTAGGCATCAGCAGCACACTGCACACTGAAGAACACTGCATGGAACAGCGTTGGCTGTGTAATAGGCAGATACAGTGGGAATTAACTGGAAATGTATACACATCTGAGTCATGAGAGGACTCTCCAACTGGGTGGACATTTCAGACAGCCTGCACAGCTTGCGTTGGCTGTCGGTCTTCCACCATGTGGCTCATGCATGAGGAGCTCAGCCAAGCAACAGAGCTGGGCTCCATCACAGATTCTCCTGTTGAACAAACACTTGCGCGGCATGAATAGCAGTGAAGGAGGTATTTGTAACACAAGAGCAACACGATAACACAACACCAAGAAGGAAAGGTTAATTAATCGCTCACTCATTCTGTTTGTTCCAAATCTATCAAGGTGCTGTATAAACACTTGCCGGCAAAAAGTTTGGGTGCCCCTGGTTATATCATCTACAGAGCACATACCGTGCTGTGAAAAAGTATTTGTTTGGAAAACTGAGTGCAATTTCACTAGCCACACTGCCAGACCTGCTGAACCACTTAAAAAATCATAGAAAAGGAAGACATCATGCCACGATCTAAAGAAATTCAAGAACAGATGAGAAACAAAGTAATTGACATCCATCTGTCTGGAAAAGGTTACAAAGTCCTTTCTAAAGCTTTGGGACACCAGTGAACCACGGTGAGAGCCAATATTCACAAAAGGAGAAAACACTCACTTGCCTCAGTTCAGATCAGTGTTCATGACTCATCCATAAGAAAGAGACAGGGCAAAAATGGCATGCATGGCAAGTTCCGAGGCAAAAACCACTGCTGACCAAAAAGAACACAAAGGCTTGTCTCACTTTTGCCAAAAAACATCTTGATGATCACCATTTCTTTTGGGACAATATTCTGTAGACTAATGAAACAAAAGTTGAATTTTTTGGGGGTGTGCGTCCCGTTACATCTGGCGTAAAAGTAACACAGCATTTCAGAAAAAGAACATCATGCCATCAGTAAAACGTGTTAGTGGTAGTGTGATGGTCTGGGGCTGTTTGCTTCTTTAGGACCTGTGAAAGACTCATTCCTAGTTATTGCAACCGCTTAATTGCAGTTGTTGCTCCTAAGGGTGGCACAACCAGTTATTAGGTTTAGGGGGCAATTACTTTTTCACATAGAGCCATGTAGATTTGGATAAATTTGTTTGATAATCTGAAATATTTAAAAGTGACAAACATGTAAAAAAATAAACCAGAAAGGGGGCAAATACTTTTTCACAGGACTGTATGAGCAACTTCTATTAAAGTTCTCTGTAACATTAACAGTCAACATGATAATTAAACAAAACAAAACAAAGGCTGATTCCTTTAATTTTCTGGTAAATTTAAGTACACAACAGAAAGTGGGAACAGTTTAAGCCGCAGCGCCACTTGGCGTCCTCTGGACTGGACGACTCTCTACAGTGCTAGCGTTAGCCATGTTAGCTGCTAACCGTGCAGAAAGCTGGTATTTTTATTGTACTTTAACACCGACTTGCAGATTGTGCAAGTCACTGTGCTGTTTGTGTGTCTAGAGCATCTCTAGACATGTGATGTGTGTCTGTCCCCTCTGCTGCCATGTCTCTCGTCTTGTTGTGGTCTTGAGTTTAGATTCCCCTCCACGTGCCAATGTTCCCGCCCCTTTTATGAAGAGACTATAATAATTGGTTAAGCCAAGGAAGGCATGTCAGCATAAGCCCATCTGAGGCAGAGATTACATTATGTACACAAGTGCGTGCACAGAGAGAGGAAAAAACACACAACTTGTCGACTTCTCTTAGGGTTCGTCAACTTGTGCCTCTGATGTCGACGCGTCAACAAGTCGGGTTTTCTGTTATATATATCATATAAATATATATAATATATATAATATATATAAATATATAATATACATATGTATATGCTAATATGCTAAAATTACACAGCTCCGGAAAAATAAAAAAAATAAAATACATACAAACACACACAAACGTTTGTGTTCTCTGTAGATGATATAACCTTGTGACATTGTGACATACTTTAAAGAGCAGCTGACATTTTCATAGTATGTGTAAAACATATATGTGTATATACAACTTGGTCTCGTAACAAGATGGCGCCAGTGTGTGTGGCTTACCGTCTGCTCCTTCCAATAGTGTTCGTCTTTTTACTGTTTTTATGTTTTATTAGCGCTCTTATAGTGTATGATCGCCAAATACTACTGAATCTTCGGCTTTCCATCTAAGATTCCCAAGATCTAGTTAAGCTAGAATTCAAAGGACGTGGAACGTTACCCCCATTCCTGGCGAGGATCCCAGTGCACCTCCGCCGCATCCTGGCTCTACCCCCCCCCCCCGACGTAAGCGTTCCCACCGCAGGGGAAAGCGTGGTGGTAGGCTTGTGAGGCTCAAAGCATGCTTAGTGGGTGCCTCCTCACCCCCCTGGACTAGGTTTGGTGCTGTGCCTGGCCTTGCTTTTTCTTGACGCTCGTTGGACTCTGTCAACACTTGTCTGGTGCCTATCATTGGCTTGGGAGAGGTGTTTCAGCCCTGCGGCCCCTGCGCCCCTCGCCCGCGCTGGCATGGTGTTAACCACTACAACCTCCGGTCTCTGCGCCAGGCTCCCCAACCAACTGAAGCTGCAGACCCCCCGGTCTGGATTTTCTCTGTGTGACTGAGACGTGGCTGAACGTCGGCGAGACTAGTGCCTTCACCGAACTCCTACCTGATGACTGTTGCTATTTTAGCACCCCGCAGACATCGGGCCAAGGAGGAGGAATAGCTACTGTTTTTAAGAGACACTATAAATGTAAGCAGATATCTGTCTCATCCTCCCCCACGAGTTTTGAACTGAGTTTAGTTGAGCTGGGTTGTTCGAATACAGTGCTATGTGCGGTGGTCTACCGGCCTCCTAAATATAACAAGGACTTTCTAAATGAGTTTCTAGTGGAAATTATGCAGAGATATGACCATGTTCTCATTCTTGGGGATTTTAAAGTTCATGTGTGTTGTCCTGATAAGCCTATGGCAAGGGACTTTTTAAATCTTATTGACTCTTTTCATTTTAATCAGGAGCGGGGTCACACACTTGATCTTGTTTTATCTCATGGTTTGCCTATTTCTCAGCTTGAGGTTTGTGATCCTGTGTTTTCTGATCATATGCCTGTATTATTTAAGGTTGCTCTTGCCGGTGTCAAAGCTAAACCTGTCGCTGTGGCACAACGCCGCTGTCATGTTATTAACCCTTCCACTGCTGCTTGGTTCTCAGCTGCTTTTAACGTCACCTGTGTACCCCCTGTGGCAGCATGCAATACAGAGGAACTTAGTTAATGGTTTCATTCCTCTTGCAATTCTGTTTTAGATATTGTGGCTCCATTAAAAATCAGGCAGCCTAAAACTAAAGTTGAGCCCTGGCTAAATGATTCGACTCGTGCTGTCAGACATGACTGCCATAGAGCGGAGCACAAGTGGAAGAAACATAGATTACAGGTGTCTTTTCAAATGCTACAGGACTCCTGGCGTCGGTATCAGACAATTGTAAGGGATGCTAAAAGGAAACATTTGTCTGATATCATCGTAACTAACTGTCACAATCCTTGTGTTTTATTTAAGACTACTGATACTGTTCGTAATGGCCCACAAAAAGTCTGTATGGAGGCTTCCCCTACTGTTTGTGAAAACTTCCTTAAATCATTTATTGACATGGTTTCCTTCACAAGGGCTTCAATTTCTTCTCCTGCTTATGACCCCTTAATCTTTGCCCCTTGCTCTGCTGTTTTTTCCCCATTTTGAGCTTGTGACGTTGTCTTTTATACAGGAGATTGTTGATCATTTGAAGCCCTCTGGCACCCTTAGTGATACTATCCCTCCTAAATTATTTAAGGAAGTTTTCCTTTCAATAGGACCATCTGTTACAGCAGTTATAAACAGAAGTCTGTCCACGGGTGTAGTCCCTGGTCATTTTAAACATGCAGTAGTACAACCGGTGATTAAAAAACATGGTCTGGACCCTGCTGTTCTTTCTAAATTGCCTTTTATTTCTAAAATCCTTGAGAAGATTGTTTACTGTCAATTAATGACTTTTCTGGAAGAGCAC
>JBBPCX010000154.1:22872949-22889651 GCA_037974365.1 Hydrocynus forskahlii
AGAGAGAGAGAGAGAGAGAGAGAGAGAGGGAGAGAGAGAGAGAGAGAGAGAGAGAGAGAGAGAGAGAGAGAGAGAGATAGAGAGAGAGAGAGAGAGAGAGAGATTACAGATGTAAATATGCCAGTGACCAGTAGAGGGAAATCTCGGCCAGTTTTTCTCCTCTGACTCTAAACTGCAAGGAATTGCTTGTCTTCTTTTTTCAGTTTTTCAAATCTGATATGGCAAAAATCACGCTAAACTGAGTCTGTCTGGTTTCTGTAGGTTACTGAGCTACTACCCTTTAATGTTGTAGCAAATCTCACGAGACTTAAGGCTTCTGCAGCTGAGATGATTTTACAACACTTTGACGGGATGAACAACGATTAATGTACATTTTAGATATGAAATGTACAGAGACTGCAAAAAAAGGGGACTTTAGACATTCAAATGCAACTATTAGACTGTAAATAATAGTTTAATTCAATAAACAAAGAAAAATATGTGGGACAACCTCCATGAACAGTTCACTGATAACATGTTCAAACAATATTAGCAACATTCTTTTCTCATATAAAGCATTGTCCTCCAAACCTAGAAAACGGTCGTTAAACATGCAGAAAATCATCTAAGAAATGTTATTTGGTTGAAAATCAATACAGGTGTCAGAAAAACAAAGCTAAAGTCGAAAGACCGTACATGTCACTAAGTGCGATATGAAACGGATCCATTTCTGCTCGCTCTTGTTTTCCCACCCGTTTTCAGACAAGTCCCTCCTTCAGCGCTTTCGATTGGCTAGACTAATCAGACGTCCTGCACTATGATTGACTTGGTTGTGCCACTGATTGGCAGTAGGAAAACCACTAGCCAATCAAAGCTCAGAACGGGTTTTCATCGTGGCCTATCCCAACTTAGAAGGGGCAGGCTTTGTCCGAAAACGGGTGGGAAAGAAGAACGCGAACAGCACCGCTGTCGCGCGCTCACTCGCGCGCAGGTTTCCTTGGACTCGGAGTTTTTGGGGCTGCTCGAGCGCTTCACGTGCTTTGACCGTCTGGTTATTATTATTTATTGTTGTTTATAACCGTTTATTTTTATAAAATTTTCTGTATTTTTCTTTAACCGCCCATGAATTATAACCAGCAAATCATCCCGAGTCGGACAGCTGGCACCGCGGAGCACTTTGGAGGGATTTATTCTCCAGGACCGTTAATGTGACGATGCTCGGGTGGATGAGTGAAACACGGCCCTGTGAGCTGTAAAGTTGCAAAACAACTGTGAGAAAAGAAAGAAAGAGAGAAAAACAGTCCTTAAAAAGTCAAAATGTTGTTCGCCACGGTGTATTTCCTTCTGCCTTTACTCGGTAAGTTCCCCTATATATTAAAAACTGCATGTTTTAATTAGAAAACTTTTCTAGATTTTCTAGTTTCTTCTACCTGATACACAACACAATGTCCAGCCAACACTTACTTAACACCTCTGGAAATGAAGCTGGGACCCTGATTTTGCTGTGCAGAATTCAACCCTGATTTTACTGTGCAATGAATCTAACAGCTCTGGTCTTACCTATAATGTGCTGCACCCTTTGACTAAGGTCACTACTCCAAAACTACATGTCATTAAATGTACATTTTAGAGCCTAAGAGAGAGAAACATTACACATGCTGCTGCCAAAGACTGTTTCAGTTCCATTAACTTGGGTTTTCTAGTCTCTTCCACAGCAAAATGTCCAACACTTACTTAACACCTCTAGAAATGAAGCTGGGACTGAATTTAACCCTGATTTTCCTATGCCATGAATGTAACAGCTCTGGTCTAATCTATAATGTGCTGCACCCTTTGACTAAGGTTACTAGTCCAACAATACAGGTCTATATTTTAGAGCCTTAGAGTCAGAAACATTACACAGGCTGCTGCAAAATACTTTTTCAGTCCCATTGCTGGATAAGTATCCCCACACGAGGAGTAAAACTTCAGTTAATGTAACTGGAGAGAAAGAACTGCTTGTGATGAGTTATTCCTTCACTCCATGTAGCAACATACATAAATAGTGGAATAAATAGCCAGGAATATTATCAAAAAGTGCTGAAAGTAGTGACAGTCTTTACTATTCACGGTGGAAAGTGTGCAGTCTGCTTTGGACTGCCCTCTCTTGTTTTCCTAGAATTGTGTTTTTATAATTGTTGGTGAGAGAAAGCTGGTTGTGCTGCTTAAAAAATCTCCAGGCGATGATATTTTAATCTTTAAAGCAGCTTGAGTGTGGTTTAATCCTCTCATGTTCAGACAAATGCAGTCTGAGGTACCTGATGTTTCGGGTGGGGGAAAATGACTTATTTACCACACGGATAAGAGGCGGCTGCTTTGTTTTTAAGGTGGAGGAAGATAAGACTTGTAGTCATGTCGAGCTGCTGTAGATGCTTGCAGAGGTGTGGAGGGTCATGTTCCTGAACTGTTTCTCCACACAGATGTGCTGCTGTGCGCTGGGGAGCCGATGTTCACGGCGTCCGGCCGGCTGGACTGCGTCCGAGCCAGCGAGCTGTGCCTGAAGGAGCCAGGGTGCAGCACCAAGTACCGGACCATGAGGCAGTGTGTGGCAGGCAAGGAGAGCAACTCCAGCGTGCTGGCCGGCCTGGAGTCCAGGGACGAGTGCCGCAGTGCCTTGGATGCACTGAAGCAGAGTCCGCTGTATAACTGCAGGTGTAAAAGGGGGATGAAGAAGGAAAAGAACTGCCTGCGCATTTACTGGGGAATCTATCAACATTTGCAGGGTGCGCACAGTTCTCTAATGCTTTGCTTGTTCTGTAAATTGCAGTTAGTTTTGAAGGCAGAAATCAGTTGGACATGACTAACACAAATCCTCAGTGTAGGCTTAAGCGTAATCCTAGAACCACACAACATTCTGAATGAAGGTTCTCCACTGAAAGGAAAATACAGTCCAGAACGAGTGACCTATTCCTAGTGACCTATTCTGTTCTAGTTCTGTTCAGGTGAACACAGTTCATTCAGCACTTGCAATTCAACTGTGAACTTTGCTGTGTCGGTGCCAAGTTTATTTACATGGCCACACTGTCTTGGAGTTTATGCTCATACCAGCCTTTGTCAACAACCTAGGTCGCTCAAAAGCATGGGTGCTGGAACCATTATAGCAAGAGGGACATGCCCCCCCCCCCTTTTCAAAATCATTCGTTTCGTCCCCCCACTTTTCCCCTCCCGGACAACAGTCAAGATGTAGAGTCCTGCACACTACACCCCCCCGCCCCATTAAAAATGATTCTGGGGCCCATGCTCAACAATCTTCAGAAGCCTTTCTGTAACATCCATTGAGTAATCAAATGTGAAGTAGTGGCTGATTTGACTCTCTGATGAGAGACAGCATGCGGCAAAAATCCCAGCATATACCCAGTGGACACCTATGGCCACCTGCAGTGTGGACTTAATACCGACATCATTAAACTACTACATACGGTGTTAATATCCACACAACAAGGCCCAAATGCTCACTTTAAAGACTGCCTTCAACACTGGGGGGTTTTGTTTTGCATGCTCAATCAACCAGAAACCGGCCATCTAAATAACGGTCTAAATGAGCGCCACGAGTGAGTGACCCAAATAGCAATTTCCCCTCAGGCAAATCAACAGGGACAGTTTAAGCCATGGAATCGGCCCACAAAATTACCAGTGGCTCTACAGAGAAATGCGCTGCACTGACTCCAGTTAATTTATTGTTCCTTTACTCAACAGGGAATGATTTACTCGAGGATTCTCCATACGAGCCCGTGAACAGCCGTCTGTCAGATATATTCCGACTGGCCCCCATCTATTCAGGTAGGATCAGGGGATTGTTTGGTTTAAATTGCATTATTGTTCCTAGAGCTTTTCTCAACAAATCGTTCCACTACTCTTGGGGAAAGCAGTCTCACATTATATATTTGATGTTAAGTGGGTTTTCATTTTTTGCTTCCTCCTTTTCCTCACCCCCTCCCGCCGACCCCGTGACTGCATGCAGTGTTTGATCTTGCACTCTTGCATGGGGAGATATAGTTCTGCATGTTTGCGGTTTGCAGTCAGTGGACCTTATTTAACATAAGGTTTGACCGTAACACCTTACAGAGAGCTTAGCAAGGCTGACGAGACCTAGTCTAAGTTTGTTTCACAAACCGATCAGATGTGAAATCTGGGACGCTGGCATCTGTATGTGTGGATCAGGGTATATTTGGATCACGGTCAGCCTCTGGGTGGCAGTGTTGTTCTCTGGGTAGGAAACCCAACAGTTGCAGTGACTCCTGTCATGATGCCCTGTCTAAGGTGCTTCGCAGCAGATGGTGATAGCAAAGGTTTAACGGAACCCAGTGAAGTCAGACAGAGAGAGCTTGAGTTGTCGTCTCAAGCAGACAAAATGTTGTCCTTGAGAGAGAGTGATGGAAGGATGAGGGGAGACGGTCCGAGAGACAAGATTTACATAAACCAAAAATCTATGTGCCATTCTTGGAGACTCAAACAAACATGTTCAGGCTCTTCTGCTTTCTGCATTTTGTCTATTGCACAGTAGATGCCTTGGAAAGAGAATAGAGATTTATAAAAGCCTTACAATTTCATTCTAAGACATTACTGAGAAAATATGAGGAAATTGCGGCTTAAAGAAGTGCAGTGCCTTTGAATCATTTCATTTCCTCCTGTCTTATCCTTAATACCTTTCGACACCAGGTCTTTTGTATTATTAGTGGGTTTTGTGGGCACATACTACTCTGCTGTTAGCATTTAAACTGTGTTAAAGGGATCACTTTTCCGTGTATTTTCTTTACTCACGGATGTTTTGTGTTAATATGTACCAAAAAACAGCATTTATTTATTTTTTACCATGTCTATTTACCAAGCTCCCCTTAAACCAGCTGCTTTAGTTACTGTGCATTTAAGATTGATCTTAACCTAAATAATCTGTTCTGATAATCCGCTGGCTGCCCTGTATTTGTGTTTACTTTAAAAATGGTCTGAGCTGAAACACCCGGTGTGAAAGGGCAGGGCTAAGCCGCTCTAGTCTGAATAGGCAGATGTATGTAAATGAGTTGGGTTTCGTTACAAGGACAGTCAATTTATAACAAAAAACCTTATTTTCCTCATGTGTAGGGTCTCAGGAGTGGATAGTACATCTTGAAACAAAGTTTATATACTACACTGAACTATTTTCAATCAGAAAACTGAGGAAAATTGTCTTTGTCTAAATATGGACCTTTTAAGTATGTTTATGAAATATGTTAGAGACCAGTGTATGGAAGACCAGTGTTCAAATGGAAAGTCAATGGAAAACATGCCCACGATGTTTGTGACTGCTCAGCGGGGTGACAATCGTAGTTCTCGAGTTTTGCTCAAATTCATGGAAGTGGAAGAGAAAACTTGCACCCTCCTAAATCAGTGTCACTGGTAAGTCACGTCAGTCAAAATAATGAAAGCAAAAAACGATGGAGCCCGTTTCAAGCTCCCCTCAGGGAACCGTGAGGCGGCAAGGAAACATTCCAGTAATTAAAATAACATGCACCTTGCTATTTTTTACCTTTCTCTCTCTCTTTTTCTCGGTGGCTGTGAGAACAGAGAGATTTATGGGAAAGTGCTTGGAATCAGAGATTGCTCCTTATTCCCCATTGAAAAGCTCTTTACTTTGATTGACGGCTGCGCTCCATGGCTAAGAGACAGCCCCACGGAGCATCAATCCCTTCCCTACAAAGGGATTTACGAGGCAGACGCTGTCAGAGACAGGGCACGCCACACTCACGGTGTCTGGAGGCTTGAGGCCTCTGGTGTGCGCTGCTGTTGTTTATGGCTCCGTTGGGAGCGGGGAAAAAAAACATGGACTGTTTTGCTGTTTTTGATTAATTTAGTGAATCTAAGCCATGAAGTGTAGTACAATTAGGTACCTTTAAACATGTGCGATATTTTAAGCAGTCTGAAACTGTACTGCATTGATTTCTCTTTCTCTTGAAAAGATTATTGCTCTGAGGCTTCCTCTCTGTTTAGAGTCTCACAACCCTTATTCACAATGCGTCAAGAAACCAGTAAACCAGTCCTTGGGTTAAAGGCCAGGTTGGTCAGTAGAAAGGTGGACTGGTGTGTATCAAGTCGACAGACAGTTTTTAGAAAACTGCACCATGCACTAATGTATTTTTGAATGTATTTAAACCATACAACAAGTTCAAAGTGATTCCACATAATGTCAAGGTTCCAAGAAGAACCCTAAACTAAAAGAGAACCTTTATTTTATGTGAAAGTTGTTTATTTCGAGAATTTTTTTACAACATATATATATATATATATATATATATATATATATATGGTAAAATAGTTATTTTCTAGAATGGAAATCCTGTTGTTCTTTGAAGACGTTTTAAAAAATAGTTTAATACCACCAAAACCTTTTCCAGTATTGCTGAGTCAATATTTTTTATACATAATGAAGCCTTTTTTCAAAAAGTGCACCTTTAACCCATGCGTCACACTCACATCTAATTTACAAATATGGTTCTTCAATGTTTTTTTTTTTTGTGGCACCTATTTGTTCAAAGAGCATAGGTTCTTTCGGAAAGAATTTTTACATATATTTTTTGTGTGTGCAGAGCCACAAAAGGCATTTGCTGTTTAAATGGTTCTTTGTGTAAACTATTCTTCTGTATGATAATGATGTAAAGGGTCCTTTAAAGAAAATGGTTCTGTACGGCACCAAAATGGTGCCAATGAACCTGTTTTTGGTACCATATAGAACACCTTTGGCTAATATTGTACCAGGATTTCCACTGGTAACATTTTTCAGTGGAGGGCCACCAAGCAAAAATCTTTGCTATGGCAATAAACCCCCACCTGACCTCCACCCCCAGTACCCAAGACGAAAGTACACGCAACGGTCAGCAAAACAAACCGTGAAGCCACACTCCGTCTAATCGAAAAGTGTTTTGAGTCTGTATGGACTTTCCTTTCACCCACAGAATCTCTTACAGAGTTCTTTACTGTATTGATGTCTGTTTTTCCACTCAAATAAATGCCTCTTGAACACCCTGCGACCTCCTCTCTGCGTGGAGTCTTACAGCCCTTATTCACGTTATACCATGGAGCCAGTAAAACAAAACAAATTAGAGTGTTCCCGGGGTCAAAGGTCAAGTTGGTCAGTTGAAAGATAGACTGGTGTGGATCAAATGGTCTGACAGCTGTGCTCTCTTGCTCCACTTGCAGACATCCCCACACTCAGTAATGGACTGAAATGTAAACAGCTGCGGTGAAGTAGAGGGAAAGCTAAATTTGGTTGTTGAATTCACTGGGATCTGATTCACCTGGCTCAGCTCAAGGTTTATTTCAGACATCCATGCTTTTCTGTTTATGCCTGCCTCTGAAGGGAAGACAAACGCTCACAGAGCCTTAAAGTGCAGACTCAGATCAGAGACTGAGATATATAATCAACAGGAATTAAGGAATAATCATCTTCAACTTAAAGATCCCATGTCTGAGTTTTTTCATGGATTTTATTATTTTCTCTTGGGGTCAGCACATAATGTATGAATGAATTTACGAACTAAAAATAATCATTTGTAACCTTTCTTTACTGCTTAGTGGTCTTCAGGACCAGCTTCCACGCTTCTGCTCTATTTCTGTGTTGCAAGTTGGGTTGGAGCAAAAATGCAGGCCTTCAGAAGCACTGCCTTAGATAAAGAGAGGTCCCTTAGGCTTAAACAGGTAGTTTTTGTCACTGTGGCTTTTAGATTAATGTATGCAAATGATGTTTATTATGATTGGCTGATCATTTTGTATCAATTTGTACTCATCCAGACTGAAACACTTTATGAAATGTCAGTATAAATGGGTGAGCAAATTTTATATATATAGATGGGACGGATCGATAGACATTACAATGTCAAAAGCTGTTTACTTTTTGTACCTGTATGAGGACTATGGAGGGATTGGTTTTGTTTTAAAAAAGTGAGAAATATTCAGTTTTCCATTGATATGTGCCCCTTACTTTCCTTAAATATTGATGGGGTAGTGTGAAAGGGAGACATCTCTGTTGTGCCATGTGCTGTCAGTGGTTGGACACACTGAGAGGGAAGACGCATGAGGCAAAGCTGCATGCATGGCAATCTCCTCTGAGCTTGTAAAGATGACGAACATTAGTCAATTTTAAGGAAGAATTCAGTTAAAATAATAATGTTTTCCTCTTGCAATAAATGTAATGGATCAGTCAAGACATGTGTGGTGTCTGAAGTTTGCTTATATAGTATTGCACTGAAACTACAATACAACCACAAATGCAGCTATGTAACGGAAGCCCACACTAATACAATCCACTAATTAATATCACCATGCTGTGATTCACATTTTACATTGTACAATGTAAACATTTTTAAAATAAGACACTTTTTTCACTATCACTTATAAAGTTTGAAAAAACATTTCCTCTTTGCTTTGTCTTGTGAAGCACTGATCCATGTAGAAGGCAGTCAGAATCCATTTTGCCCACTTCTCTGCACCCCCTATCCTTCTTTCTGTCTCTCTCTCTCTGATATGAGTTGCCTCTGTATTACCACCACACCATTAGCTGCTGTCCAAGAGGAGAGTAGAAAGTAAGAGAAGCTTGAATACACAGTACACAACTCACTCTCACATCGCCGCTCCCATGAGCACTTTCTGTCCCTCTGCATTTTGCACATGCCCATTTCAATGACTTGCCCCTCCGAAACCAGCCAGCCAGAAAAGCTGGAGAATTGCTGGTTGCCCGGCCGCAAAACAACCCAGAACCCAGCCCCCCGAAATGCATAAAACGTTGAAAGGGTGTGATTCAGTTCTAAACCATGAGAAATTAAAACGCACACGTTCCTTAAAGCTAAAACAATACCTATTTTCAATTCCACCTATTTTCAGCAAGACACACAGCAAGGCATTGTTGGACTTTGTTGATAAAGTCCTCCGTAATGTTAGATAATTGTCACTTACCACTCAGTAGAACCCTTTGAGAAAAATGGGGCTGGGAAGAGAATGTGACACAAAGTGTAATAGCCAGTCTGCTGAACTGCCTGAGTTGGCTGGGCTGAAATTGCCTAAATTATGGGGTGGTGGTAAGAAAAGGACGAGGACATCAAACAATCTGGGGAAGCGCAACTATGAATAAAGATGAGCCTCCATGTAATTTTGCCGCCTCTCTGCCACTCCAGAAGCTCTTTTTTTCTTGCAACAACTGTTTGTCCGACATAGGCGACATGTCGAGGTGCATGGCAAAGCTTTGTCCGAAAATAAACATGGCACTGCTTCTATCTTTCAGGAAAAAAGCAATTCCTGCTCCTTTCTCAGCAACACAACACTAAAGGAATGCTGTTCTGGGTGCCCTCATTAGTATTTGCGGATAGTTAAGCGTCAGTCTTCTCCAGGTCAGCTGGAGCAATGCCTCTCCCCACTCTGTGTGTGCAGTGTCAACACTGGGCGGCATGTGTGTGTGAAAACATCTGTAGTGGCAACCTTCCAGGCCAGCGACACGACTCTGCTGCACATCCAGACACTGACATGGCACTGAGAGGCTGTCAGCACCTCTCTCTAGAGCTAATCAGCTCCAGATACAGTCTCTTTCAACATGTTTTCTCTCCACACCACTACTTGACCCAACGTTATTCCTGCTGACACCGCAAAACTGAACCCAAGATGTTGCTTGTTGAAAGTGAGTGATGTTAAATGCACACCCAGTCATTTCTTTGACATTCATTACCGTAAAGTTGCTTTGACGACCACTAGAAATGTTTCGACTGATATCACTTCCCTGGACATTGCTGAATACAGCCAATGGCGGAAAGGATTCTGATTCATTTTGGTTATCGTGCACCCATTAGAAACAATGAACGAATTTTAAAAGAATTTTTATAGCTTTTAAAAGAGTTTAGCTTTAGTCTAGCATCTAGTCCTAGCAGAATTTAAACATAAGTTCTTGGAATAAAATTTTGTACTGCATACTGAAAGTCTGGAGTGGTATTATTGAAGTATGGTATTATACCTCTGAGCAGGGGGGCAGTAAAACCCTGAAGCTTGTTTGGTGCTTAGACTTTTCCATTTCATTATGAGAAGACCTGCAAGAGCTCCCTTTTCTGGAAAAGCAATCAACTGCTTATGTCTAATGATATTTAAAGAGAACACCAGAACTGAACATATCACCTGAACTGTATAAAGACTAGCCATATCCACTGCGGTGAATCTTATGATTCAGTTAATGCTCTATTTGTATACATTCCAGTAGTGGTTCCATCTGACTCAAGGACATCTTCTTGGTAAACATGTGATTATGTGAAGTTACGTTGGTAATAATGTTCTCATCTAAGTTTGGTTGAAAGATGGGTTGGGTGATAAATTGAAAGTACTTGATGTATCAAGACTTATTTTAAGTTGGATGTAGTGAATGACTATGTCATCAAGTACAAACTGTCGCATTTTTAAGTTTGCCATTTTGCTTCTCTTGCTCTCGCGCTGTGTCTCTTTCCTTCTCAGTGTTATTTGCTGAGATGCTCTGAGACAAAACCAGAGAAAACTTTCAAAGATAAGGCTAAGTCCATCAATCGTGCCGTGGTGAGTTATTGTAAGCAAACTAACACCCCTAAAATCTCTGTCACTGATAAAAACCATGAGACTAAAACAATCTGTCTCATTGTAAAATGTGAAAAGTCATTCACTAATGGTTTGTATATTAGGTAGCCACCCCTGTAGCTCAGATGTTCTGTTTGAAGGCTTACCAAACAAAAACATTCCCATGTGAGCTAGAAGTGTTGAGTGAAAGCAAAGAAATGGCATACAGTGCCAGCCCAGCAGGGAAAAACAGGGCCAGGACCACTCTTAGTGCTATTTGTTTAACTATATAGCAGTTTGTCCATCTCTTTTTTCAGATGTGGATGTTTTTATCAGTTTTCCTTGTGGCTGATACACTATAGTGTGCCTTCGTGACATTTGCTCTCAATGCAATACTTTGTAAATTAGTTGCTGTAAGCAGTGTTTTGAAATTGTGTCCGTGCATTTAATCTGTACCAGATTAACAAATTAAATTGGAGGGTGGTGGGATTTTTTTGTTTGTTTTTTGACATTTTTTTGTTTGTTTTTTGACAAAGTGCTATAGAGGAGATCTCAAAATATTGTGATATGCAGCTCTGGAAAAAAATAAGAGACTACTGCAATTTATACTCTGAGTATGACAACCATTCCATGCCAGTGTCTGTTAAATTCCTACACAAGCACCTCATTCTGCTTTATGAGGTCCTAATTAGAGATCACCTGAATCAAATCTTATTTAATGAGGAAAAGTATAAAAAACTCTGCTGTAATCGACACTCTCCTCCTGCAATGTGACCAGTTGGATCGCAAAACACTACTAGAAGTATGTCAAAAGTATTATTGCTATTGAACAAGAGATTTGTTTTCTTTGAATTGTTCAAGTTCTGTAAACCCTGCCAAATTTCTCTTGTTTTGATGTTTTGTCATTTCCTTTTAAAATGATGCTTTAAAGAACAATATTTTTATTTGTAACTTAGGAGGAATATTGTTCTTAAGAACTAAGGCAAAGCTGTTCAGTTCAATACTTGCAACTATAAAAGATCAAATCTGAGAAACTGAACATTGCTGTGGTCTCATTTTTTTCCAGAGCTGTGTATTGTATATGGCCTAAAAATATCGCCTTGTTTATAGACAGTACTGCTCAGCTCTTTCTGCAGGGTTATGGTGATTAACAGCACAAAAATATCTTACTTCAGGACTGTTACGATTTTGATGGAAATTTTATCAACCTGCCTTGGTCTGTTCTAAACACATGTGGACTGTAGAGCAGAACTGTTGACTCATTATAAGGAGAAGGCCTACGCCTAATTCAGCCCGTGAATATATGGAGCTTGTATTACAGAATAGAGCCAAATGTGCTCTGATTTATCTACTCTTAATAAGGACAACTTGCAGTTTCCCAACACTTCCATTTTTTCCCCCAACATTCTTCCAAGGCTTGATTTGAATCATCTGAACTGATAAGGAGAGTACAGTGTTTGAAGGCATAATCTTCCTAATCAGTTCGCACATTTAGGCTTTAATCATTCCACCCTTTAACATTTTTTTACTTCCACAATAGCAGCTCAGTGTGTTGCGTGTAGCACAAATGTCTTTTTTGTGTTGCCTGCTTCTACAGTCCGTCTATTCTTGAGAATGGGCCTCTTATACTGTTAGCTCTGTTTGCGAACGCCGAGAGAGGAGCGTGGTGCAATCATTCCCCCACTCCCTTTCTCTATTTTCAGCTTTTTGTTCTGGTAAACGCTCCTCTTTCCTCCTGGAGCTAGCGGCAGCTTTGGGAAACATCTCTAGCGAAAGCAAATCAATACAGAGCCATGTTAAAATAGAAACTTGAGGCTGTGCGTACAAGAAAATATTGATTTCTGCCTTTCTTTCTCTCATGGTTTTTTCACCAAAGCTCTTCTGTAGAAGCGGATCAGAGGATAATGCCTGTGTTGCTAATGCTCAGGTATACCATTGCATCATCGGGTGAAATGTTCTAGAACTAAAGGGAAATGTCAAAGTTTTTTTCTTTTTTTTTCCCTAAACAAAAGATTTCGGCTCGTCCTGTCTTTAGCTTCGAAAAGGTAAACAAAGTGCCAGGCCCATGTCTCGCTGAGCTATGAAAACGACTCACCGCCACACAGACCTTGTTATTGGCTAAGTGCTATTGATGAAGTGTGTAGATCTGCTGAGAACATTTAGGGCTTTGATGGAGCGTTAAGGTGCTCCTCGGGGGAATGTTAGGATGTTAACACAGCGCGGTGCAGTGTTAATGAGGCCTCTCGCAACATTAAAACTCGTCCTTTATCTGTAAAAACCTGAGGCTTCCCACAGCTCCCTCCACACCCAGCCCACCATCTGGCTGACTACAGTTTTGGAGGTCAAATGCTCTCGCGCAAGCAGTGCACGGGGAAAAGAAGCCCTCTGAAGGAACATGTGGCAAGTTAAAGAAAGTGCAGAGGAAAGTGAAAGACTGACACACATTGACCTTGACTGTGAACCTGAGGAGGCCACATAGAGAGATGAAACAGAGATGATGAGACATTTATAGAGGCCATGGCGTTATGCAGAAGGAAACGGTAATGTTGACAAAGCCCTTTTCATTTTTCATTTTCATTCTTGTACTTTTCTCAATCTATATTTGGCTATTTTACATAAGCATTGATTGTGCTGTCATTATAAATATACAACACACTGTCTTAGTACATCTAATGCACTTACAGCACTGTTCAAAAGTCAGAGAGCACACTTGCATTAATTTCATTTCCAATTAAAAGGGCTATTGAAAACAAATTAATCATTTTTCAGAATCAGAAAACAGCAAGAATCACATATTAGAGAATGTTTATAGAACCCTCAGCTCCTAAATATAATTTTTTTTTTTTTCAGTATAAAGTGTGTAGTGACACGTGGGCCTGGTATTTTGTTCACCTTTGTATAGCCTTTTTTCTGTTTTTTTCTGTATTCTTTTTTTTTTTTTTTCTGGAAACCTGCATGGATATTTTTTTCTATACTACTTGTAAGCACCTCCAGTTCAGTTTTAGAAGTTGGTTGCATTTTCTGCTTCTTTCAGTCCGGAATAATTACAGATTTACACTCTTCGGCCTGGAAAGCCTGACCTCACATCTCATAAGTCCAGTTTGAGTGTTCTGGTGCAAATGTTCCTTTTTTTCCCAGTATTTTGAACAGTGACACCTTCTTTCAGACCCACAGTCTTGAGATTTCTTTTTACAGTGGAAGGATGAGCAGAAAAACCTGATTTTTTTTTTCAGATCTGAAAAGAGAGCTTCATTTGTTTGTCAAACATGAAAGCTTTATGTGCTGCTTATCTGACAATGACAGTTTTGGAGGTCTGTCAGGTCTTACATGGTTGTTGGGATCTTGTATTCACTTTTTTAATTTAATTATTTTGGAAACTTTTTTATTTATTTTCCTCCCACTATCGTTTTCCTTATGCAAGTGGATGATCCTCTGTCTAATATCCACAGAAGATTCCCTTTTGGCTATACATGAGAAACACACGTGCAAGGCAGCTAAGGTGTGTGGGAGCAGAGCTGTTTGTGTCTTTTTGAAAATAAAGAGCGGACAAATTAAATGCCGATTTAATATTATGCTTTGTGTTGGAGGCTTTTGTGCAATTTTCTGTTAAACATATGTTTTCAGTTTTTGTTTCTGACATTGAAATATAGATAACCTGTACTTAATGGCAGTTTTGACTGTAAATAAGATAAACAAAAGAGCAGTCTTGTCCTTTTGCCCTGCACTGTGCTGTAGGTTAATGGATCCATTTGCATATTCAAACACAAAGTGCATCCAGAACCTTCTCTGGTTCAGAGTTGGTGCCACAACAAAACTGTGCGGATTGCAGTTTGTTAAAGTTTGCATTATGGCATCCACCCCCCCCCCTTCATCATTTATTCATGTAGCTTTATTACAGTCCTCTGGAGCACAATGCTGAGCCAAGCTGAGCCTCAGAGTAATAGAGCAATTCTGCCCGATTACAACATCATCAAACAAACACACTTATTTGGAAAAGCTATCGTCCGTGCGTAAATCTGTGTGCATGTAAAATGACAAAGAACAAGACGAAAAATCAGTGTTCCAGATTGTTTCCTCAGTTGTCCCTCTCAGTTTCACTCTTTGATTAAACCATTGCTCGCATCAAACCTCTGTCTCTACATGTGCTGCTTTTAAAACTTTAAGGGGGAACAGATTGGTTTATGATGTTCTGCACCCGTACGGTCTCTCTCTTTCAGACTTCTCCCAGCTCTAGTCTGATAATAGGATACCTCAGACAGATGTGTCAGTTCTGGCTCTAGCGCTGCACTGTCCAAAAAATCGTTTAGCATGAGGTGACCAGCGTGGAGTTCTCCTGAGGGCTTTCTGATTGGATTCAGAAGTGGGAGGGGTGATTTATCATGGTTAATAGACACCGTTGACAGCTGGAATCAGCAGGGGCCACACTCGTGCCAGCTCCAGTCCTAGCCAATTGCGACAGATGCATGCAAATTTACACAATTATCAGGGCAACAAGTGCCGCTCAGCGTGCCAGTCAGGAGGCAAAGCAGATGAGCGGCAAGGAAGTTTCACTTTTTCCATAATAACATGCACCACGTTCGAGTCAAGACACAACAGTCCCGTGCATTTTGTACAAATATGTCTGTGTAAAGCCCTGTTCATAGTGGGGTTTTCCCTGGGGTGTTATTGTCATTTAAGCGATTACCACTGGGATCCATCATTTTAATCCGGTATGAATCTGCAATGTGTGTAGTTTTTACAGTCTAACAGCAATAACTGTGGAGGGATTATAATCCACTATGAATCACCAGTGTCTGTAGTGGTTACAGTCTGACAGCAAGACTTGTGGAGTGGTTTTAATTCAGTATGAATCTGCAGTGTGTGTCGCTGTTATAGTCTGATAGCAATAATTGTGTAGCGGTTTTAAACCAGTATGAATCTGTAGTGTGTGTAGTTCTTAGAAACTAACAGTAGTAAGAGTGGGGTGGGGTTCCAGTGTGAATCTGTCTTGTGCCTAGTTTCCACAGTCTGACACTAATAATTGTGGAGAGAGTTTAATCCAGTATCAATCTCCAGTCTGTATTTATTGTAGTCTGACAGTATCAAATATGGAGTGACTGGCCTTCAGTAAATGGCTGAACCCAGAACTCCCTTAGCTTTAGATGTCCAGTTCCAATTTACCTACTATGTTTCATAACTATGTTATATTTCCAGTTATGACAATTATAACAATAATAACTGTAGTGTGTCAATGGTGAAACCTTGTTCCTATCGTAACGAGCACCTCTTCTTAGGAGAATGTCCTCCTCCACCCTCTGTTGACTTCAATCAGAGCTTTTTTTCCTCTGCTGTGGAAATTTCCAGGAAACGCACACAGCACAACAAACCACACAAAAACAAAACAGTCACCTCGGGATCCAGCTGTTCCTGGCTCCGTTCCAGCCTCTCACCTCAGCCGCGCTATAGAGTGCACCGCCACACGCTCCCCTTATCCTTTTTCCACTCATTCTTTCAATTAGGACTGAGAGAAGGTGCCGTCTGTGCCTAGCACATCGCCATTGTCAGCCCTAAAATATTCATGCGCTTTTAAACATACAGAGATATGAATTCTTATTCATGGGAAACAGGTTTAACATGAATACAATTTATTTAATGTGCATCATCTAATACTGCTTGAACAAAGACTGAGAAAGCGAATGTGTCATATATGAAGCACATCAGTAGGGCCTCACTCTCCTTCTGAGAATGTGCTCTGAGAACTATACTCCCACTGTTTTGTCTTCCCTAAACATCCCTCAAGTGCAATTTAATCTTTCTCTTTCCTAAACCTTGCTCTACCCCTACTTGTGTGCTTCCCCTTTTCTGAGATCTAGAAGTGTACTAACCCAGTGATCCACAGTGCATTATGGGGTCATTTGCTATCCATTTTGGATTCTCTTGGCTGCAGTTCTCTGTCATATCCTTTTCTCTTGTATTGTGCACTGTTGTCTTCTCTACTCCTATATCCTACTTAAGCCCTCCCCTATATTTGTTTTAGCAGTGCACATCACATCACAGTTAGTTATTTACATTTTTGAATGCAATTTAGTGTGAGCAAATCAGTATAATCTGATCATGTGAGCTAAAATCGTTCATTAATCACACACACACATACAGTATGTATGTATATATGTAT
>JBBPCX010000154.1:22895667-22919903 GCA_037974365.1 Hydrocynus forskahlii
TTTAACTTAATATTCCCCACCCTTACCTAGACCTAGACGTAAGCATTTTCCTTTTCTATGATCAGTTTGCCCTCAGAGAAGTTTTCAGTTTACTAGGGAGAAGGTGCAGGCTCTGAATCTAGTGAGTCTTTTCACAGAGGGAGGGTCGAGCAGCAGTCCCTGGAGCGGCCCAGTCACCATGGCCCCTGGCAGAGGGGCCTCTGGCAGGGCTAAAGCACCGGAGCCCCAGGACCCCGGTAGAAACAGGAGAGCACACCCCAATTGGGCTATTCTGGGTAAATAACTCACTAATGTATGCTGACATGGGACAGGGTGGATGAATGGGAGGGAGCAAGAAATCCTCTAAAAAACATTCAAACCATTTAAATAGTAGGGTTCATTTGTGAAAAGCCATGAAGTGGTGATCCACATGCCAATATTGGTGATTTTCACAGGTAGAGCTGAACATGGTCCACTGGCCAAAAATACATATAATAAAGCAAAAGGTAGTATATAATATCTTAAGCTAAATGGTAAAGGAACTGAACCCTGTGAATTCACTTTGTAAGTGTCTAAAACACAAGTGCATAAACATAAAGCCTAGAGATTTATTGAATGTAAAGCACTTTGGGCTGCATTCTTTTGTATGAAAGGTGCTATACAAATAAAGATGTATTATTAATATTTATTAAACACAGTTCATCTGAGGTAAAAGAAAGAAATTATAAGGCCAGATTTCACTAAAGATGCTTTATGTAAGCGGCACCTAGCCTGGTAATGTGGCTCTGAAGGAACAAAACAATGCACTTTTTCTGGCTTGAGGCTCCCACACTGAACGTAGTGTTCCAGCATGCCAGTTAATTTTTTTTTTGTTGTTGTCCTGATACTGGGTGTTTGGTTTGTTTTGATCTATTCAAGCAGACTTCTAATCTTTTCTTATTATTTCCCTCTTTAATCTTAAAACAACACTGTTGATAATATAGACTAGAATCATTTTGTAAATTGCAATTGTCAATTAATAAATCCAGTTAAAATAATTGCAGTTCTTGTGACTCTTTCAAACTGCATTTTGTAATCAAATTCCTTCAGTCCTAATTAATACCGCTGCAGCCGAATGGAGAGAATCCCAAAGAGAAAAAGTCGAAAAAACACGTCAAGTCAAACTTGTTAATACAGAGTGTAAATGTTTGGGCTTGGCCAAATAATTAGAATATTCAAGTACTTGTTCATTACATTGGTGTTTAATTCTATATTTAATATTAGGAATCTTTTTCTTTTCAAACCACTAAATTTGTGCTCTGAACTACAACACACTCAATCAGCAATGGGCTTTATTGTTGCTATATGGTAAAAGTGTAAAAAAAGTAACAAACAAAAATAAAAAATAATTAAAAATAAAACAAATAAAACTGCCAGTCTCTGGTGAGGGCGACACTATATCTGGGAGCTTCATACTTGTTTGCTGAATTCAAGGAGTGGATGAGGGGGAACTGCTGTTGCTAAATTAAATCCTGATGGTGTTGAGTAAAAGAAAAATTCAGATTTAACATTACACCCTTGCTAGCTAAGTGACCGCATGTGAACTGCACTAAATTCATTTTGCTCCCTACGGGACATATTTAGAACTATAGTAAAGAATAATATTAGGGTTAATTATAAAATGTAAATATTTTGAGAACAACTAACAATACCAACAAATATTAAAAGGCTGTGAATTCCATTTGGGCCTTCCTGAGTGAACATAAGTCCTGACCATGTAAACAGTTATAAAGAGTAAAGCAGAATGAGTGTAATGCGTTGACTTCTTGGAGTGAATACATACAAACAAGCACGCTTTCTCAATCTCTGTCTGGGCCTCTGTCGCTTTCTCTTGCTTTCTCTCTCTCTTTCTTGTTTTCTTTCTCTCTGTAAAGCAGTACATGCCATGGCTGCAGGGGGTATCACATCACTGTAGCTCTGATTCACTGTTGTGTGTGCAGCTAGGCCAGCGGCACTGTTTGACCCTCATATTTTGCACTCACAGTGAAGAAACACTAGCTCACTTTTATGTGGACGGTTGGAATAAACACAGCTCTAAAACATGCAAGAAGTAATCGTTCACACATATCAGCAAGACACACCGGCCTTCAAGCATCTGTAAAACCATCAAACCTTCACAAGTCACAGGCTAATTTGCAGCGTACATTGGGCGAGAGAGAACCAGTCCGTGAACAATAGAGGCATAGGTTGGATCTAAGCATGGGTGCTTATTTATATCCAAAATCTGACTGATTTTATCACACTGAAAACCTCTCATATTCCAAGCCCCATGGTATTCATTACTCTGTAAATCTAAGCCCTTGCACTTTAAAAAGAAGAGGATCTATCTATTTCTCAGAATAAGCAGGGCTGTAAAACACTATGTAGAATGTGAAACGTGGATAAAATGACCAGCATTCTGCCCCTATGTTTGTTCTGTGAGGCCCACACTCATAGAGGATGAATTATTCATGGCCTTTAGCAGGCTGTGAGCTAGGCTGCTGGAAGAGGAGATATTTTTCTTTTGGCCTGCTAAACAAGGGCATTTTCCTGCCCCTGGCCCAAGTGTCAGAAGTCACTGGAGAAGTGCGACTGTTTGATTTGTCTGCGCTGTGCTGACATGTTGAACAATCACTGATACGATGTTCACACAAGAAAGCAACAGTTTTAACCACTTTAGCCATATTCATATTATACAGCCATATTCATATTATACACTTTTTCTATTCAGTGACTACTATTACTTACTCACAGATACTAGGAAACTAATCTGCAGTTATGAAAGTGAGGAAAGTGTGGACCAAGGAGTTATTGTCAAACACAATCGTATTGTAATTGTGTGATTATTTTACTCAAACGTGAAATAGATTAAAACTTTAGAAACCAAATTTTTCTCTGGCTGTTTCAAAGTTTGGCATTTACCTGTAATCCAACAGCCAAGTCATGTTTTGTAGTCCAAAGTCCAAATTGTTCCTCGTTCATTTTGTACTAAAGCTACAAGGCTGATCTAGCTACCAAACAGAACTTAATAGTCAGCCAAACAGTTTCCATAAAAATACGAAGAATGTGTTTTGAATGATTATGTATTTACAGAAAATATTTGAGTGACCATTCACATGTTTGCCTTGTAGCTCCAGTGCTAAAATAAAGAAGCAACATTTGAACCCCAAACAGTTCTTGGTGAAGATGGAGGAGGTGGAAAATAGTTTAAATTTGATTTCTTTGCCTGTTTCAATTCCTTTTACCCTTTGACCATATTGCCAACATCATAAACAACATGTCTCAGATATAGTTTAATAATTTTGAAACAATTTGGAGATAATTGCTTTAAATTGTATTTTCCAGATCTGGAGTGTAGCTTTAGTTTTTTGTTATTTTGTTACAGTTATATATGTTTGCTGTTAAAATTCTATAAAGTGTTATAGTGTTATTTATTTATCATTCAGCTTTCAAGACAGCAGCGGGAACTGCGGCACACAAACATCAGCAAAAAAACAGTCAGGAGGCTTGTTATTCAGTCCACAACTGTGTTGTGGACATTCATATTGCTCACAACACAGCTGTTCACATCACCAATGACTTTTGCCTTTTCAGTGCTTTATTGTTTTTTTGTACAGTAATATGACACACGTGATTTGGCTATATTTACAATTGCGCTGTAATTGTACAATTGTACAGTTGTGCCCCAACTGTGCTGTAATAATCCATAACAGTGAATTGTTACTTGTAAAGATGGCTTTAATATTCACTGTCAAACCTAAGTATCAAACAGGCCAACACAGGCTTAGATGTCTGTGAGTTTGCATCCGAGTTACACCATATGTTTTGTTATCGCTAGCAAAAACGGTGACTTTTAAACAGTTAAATGATCATTCCTAATTAGCTTAATTAGCATGGAAAACAGGGACTGTTCTAAGCCACATCCTTAGAGCTAGCATTTGAAAATGGGGTTGGGTGCTGGCTAAGTGCATTGTGTCTTATCACCAGGACTTCACTTTGACTCCCAGTGATGACTTTATATCCATTTTACCATCTCCTATTATTAATATGCCTGTTTTTTACTTATATGTTATGTTTAATTCCATTTCAGAGTGGTATAATTTCTACATTCTACTGTTGTCTTCTCTCAGGTTTCATAGATATGGCTGGCAAAAATGGAAACAATATTCACTTTGGATTATTTATTCAGCTTTTTATTGCATCATTTTTCAAAAAAAAAGAATTAGCCACTTTAACTTTTTTTGCAAAATTTGGTGATGTGATGTACACACCAGATGATTATGCAATGTATATTAGTATTATATATACTTAGATATTTGTTAGATATTTGATTTTTAGCTGTTGCAGAGTAATTGTTAAAAAAAAAAATAATAATAATAACAACAACCAGTTAAGGATGGAACTAACCTCTGCAGGTTGCTAGATCTCTAACACCAGTGTTGGGCATTTTTACTGTCTCACAAAGCATCTCCATGAATGAAATGTTCTACTAAAACAAAATTATTAAGCAAAGATATTCTGTGAATTCTGTTTTCCGTACTCTGAATTCTTCTGTGTTTGCATTTTATTTCAAGCAGCACCTCATGTGCTTTGGAAAAGGAAATGACAGATTTTCTTTTCTTTCTATCTCACATTAGCAACACTAAAATAAAACATGTATTTATTATCAAATGTTCCTATTGAAACACTATCCATTTTATCTGTAGTGCTAGGCTGAATGGTGTCCTGTTTGGTGCATTCTGTGATATGTTTCTGTGTGAATTCACAAAGTCGTATTGATCAGACAGGTATCAGTGTATTGTTTGTTGAAACAAGAGGCTCACAAATGTGCAAAAATGTGTCACAGGCTTGCAAGGATGTAGACAAAGGTCATCCAAGTCAGAAACAAGGCAAAAAAGTCAGTACTTCATGTTTTATTTAACCTAATATTTGAAGAACAACATAATCAGTATAGGCTGATCTACATCTCATTGACATTACGAAAAAACACATTCTGACTCGGGCATTAATATTAAACTGTACTGAAAACTTTATGAGCGGGAGATTTATTGTATTATTCTGTGAGTATCTGCAATAACACATTTCCTTGTGGTAAAAATGACTCAAAGCCCTTTTCTCATGTAGAGTTCAGAAGTAGGCACAAATTAATTAAAACTTTTCCCCAGAATTATCATATGCCATTGTTCAAGTGGTTTCAAAGTGGAGTTTTAATTCAATCCCTCAATCAAGCACAAATTTAAGAGCATGAGATGCTAAAAACAGCCTCTGGATTTGTTGTGTGTACCAGTGCAAGTGTTTTTCCCCCTTGAGAACATTAATTTGCACCTAATACTCTGCTATCTCTTACACCACTTATTTAACAGGTATAATCTCTAACTCGCTGAGTGTTTTCCACAGCTATGCAAGCCTAGTGCCTGTAACCTCTTTCCAGTTCCATTTATCCATTTATCAGACCCAGCCCTAAGGATGAGGATGTATGTGTAACCATTTTTTTTTTGATCACAGACTTTTGCAGAAGTGTATACTTTCTATGAATATTTAAAACTATACCCGAACCGTATTAGCATATGGCCCCTCCAGACAGAAATATCCACACAGGCCGCGCTTGGTAATATTTGTATTTTTAGCGAGAACAGTGGAAGCAGAAATTAAATTCATTCCATTAGCATAACAGACAGCGCTGTGGCGGCAGATCCAGAGTGAATATGCGAATATTCCGAGCTGTTTATGGCCGAGGGATTGTTCCATCCACGTGGGTGCTCTGCGCCCGCCCTTTCATGTGCCGTCGATTTAAGTCGCACAGCCATTTGTGATCGGTACTTAGAGCAGGGATGAAAGCGCTAAGCAGGTCAGCGAGCCCCAGGCTAAAAAGAGCCCCAAGGATTTGTGCGGCCCCAGCCCCACTCATGCATACATAATAAAGACAGGTGACTACTCCGCACAAAAATAAAGAAATAAACCAGCGAGCAAGAGAGAAGGAAAGGAGGTGTGAAAGAATGAGAGGGAGAGAGAGAGAGAGAGAGAGAGAGAGAGAGAGAGAGAGAGAGAGAGAGAGGGAATGGACTTGTTATTCTCGGAGACCCTGAAATTATGTTCCAGTTTTAGAGCATTCACGGGATCTAAGCTGGCATGGTGGTCAGCTTGCAGGGCGGTGGGGTAATGCAACTGGGGAGTGGGTGTTAGCGGGTGTAGTGCTGGCTAGTGATAGTTTGTGAGCACCGTACAGGGCTCCTCTGGCCAAAACAAAGTTTTTGAACCACTGCATTACCAGAGAGCTTCTATTCTCCTTACATTACGAAGGCCACCTGTTGACCAGAGAGACGGGCCCAGACAAACCCACGCCTTCCGTGAGAGCGAAACAACAAATGAAATGTGACTCATGTTTTTGAGTTGCTTTGAGCCACAACCACATCAGACGCCTCCTGATCAATTCAGAGGACCTGAAAAATTTGATTTCTGCTGAACTAGGCCTATATTGGCTATTTTGTGTGAGCTTTGGCGCACACAAACAAACTTGGTGGGCTCTGAAGTGAAAAAGATGAAAGAATGCCTTTGGGCCAGCTGTATTTTCCGACTGAATACGTATTTAAGGTCTTAAAAGAAATCCAGAAATATTCACTTTCTTGCGTTATTTCTTGTCATTTTCACAGCTTGGAGTGTGAGTGTGTGTGTGTGCATGTCAAACTGTATGTTCTCTTACCAACTCCAGCACTCTCCCAGTGCTAAGTTCTTCCGTTCTGAAGCCTTTCGCTGCAGAATGTTCGTTCTGTCGCTCCCCCGTGGGGACCTCTCCACTTAAATCATTTATAGCCACACGCAGAGACGCTCAATAGACTGCTTGCCTGCCCTGTCACTGCACCTTTCTGCTGACTGAGTGACAGGCAAAGCAATTTCCCTCAAACAGCTCCCCTTAGACGCTGATTGCCACAAGGCAGGAGTTTTTTTGGCTTTCAGCCGCCACCCTCTTACTGTAGATACACTTTGGCAGAGGTCCCACGTGTGCATCCGCCGCCGCAGCACACGTGGATCCATCCGCCTTTCAGCACCAGAACAGCTGCCCATCAAGAGGAAAAGAGAATATATATATTTTTTTATTTATTTATTTATCTATTTATTTATTTATTTTGACTTGGCTTCTTTCTTTAACTCTTATCCCCTTCCCGAAGTAGTGAGTCATGGTGGAGCGTCCTGTATTACAGGCCAAATCCTCACAGAGAGACAGCGAGGGATTTGCCCTGGCTCTTTACTGAAGAGCCGCGCTTAAATCGAAGATTTACATGCAAAGCGAGGCAGCCGTCTGCACTTAACGGAAGCAGTGGAGGCTGAAATGTAGCCGTGCTCAGGCAGCGCTGGCTGGCAGACTAAATACAACACAGCCCGTTTTAATATTTGTACCAGGACGTTCTAGCCAGGAGCTTAATTACTTTTTGTCCCCTTTATTAGATTTCTGTGCAGTTTTTTTTAGCATGTTTATTAGTCACTCTACTCTCTGGCATAACCTGAAGTCTTCATGCCGCCACTCGCTCCATGCAAATGCTTCCTTTTCATTGCTTTATTAGCTTTCAAAGCTAAATGTGCATGCTTCTGTGTTAGATACTGCAAGTTCACCCTCGCAAGCCACAGTGGTGATCTGATATCAATCATTCATTATTCCTAGCACATTAAAAGAAGTGGAGACATTCTGTCATACCTTTAATTCATCTTATACCTATACCCTATGTCTGAAAGGACAGCACACAACATAAAATAAATGTTAATAACATCATAATATGACAGAAAAGTGCGAATAAATAAAAATGTAAATGATCTTTATTGAAGCCATTCAAGAATACACTTTTCCAGCCAGACACAGCCATTACATTTGATTTGAAATCAAATGTTAAATCAAAATCAAATAACGTATGCGCCATTACACATATTAATTAACCACTTTTTGTTTAAAAGCAGAACTATGAATTGAGCTCATTTCTACTGTAAAGCTATATTTGCCTCCAGCTTGCTGTGGTGTATTCATATTTGATGTCAGGTCTAGTTTAAAAACAGACATTTAAAACTTGTAAGGCATGCAGGCCACATGTTCTTTACTTTATTTCACTTTTGAAGGAACTCTTCTGTTGTGAGCCTACACTTGGGATACATACGATGTCCTGTTATAGAGAATATGAAGTGTAAACCAGTTAAAGGAACAATCAGTGACATTCAGCTCACAATTCTTCACCCTACTGCATTTTATAGGTACACATTTTTGTGATAAAACAAGTGATTATGAAGGGAGAGGATCAGAGGTTATGCTTGAGAAACCCGTTCTTGCCGAATTCTCAGCTTCACTTGGCTGCAGTGACCAGTGCAAACTTTGCATTGTTCCAGAATGTCTAAGACACATTTAAGGACACCAATTACTTGTAAGCATTATTACTACATTTAACAGAAAGATAAACCTTTCTTTGTATTTTTGCTGTTTTCTGGAAGTTTTTTATTTAAACTATATTTAACTTCATCTGTGGGAGTCACAATGTTTTGATACTTTCTCCTAATCAGGCTGTTTCATCAGAATATCCAACAGATGTCACAATATTTTAGCCCTTTCACGTAGCTTCAGTCAGTATTATCAAGTATAGGTCTACTTTACACCGTACACACATGAATCCCTTCGTGTTTGTCATTCCTTGTTTTCTCAGAGCTTTTACATACAGCTCCGCTGCCTCAACCACTTTGTGCTTTATATGTCGCCCCCTACACATACACGCATGATATTTTTCTCAAGGTGTGTGTGTGTACACCTTGAAAGTGTGTGTAATCTCAGTCCTCCTGCATTACAAATTCAAGCATTGCACTGGAAACACCTAAAGCACGAGAAAAATCACAAAGCCAGTCAGTGAATTTGACCACTGCATGGGACACTAATTGATTGACACGTTTAAATGTGCTCCGCGCTTGCTGTTCTTTCCACGTACGCAGGGCTTAAACAATTTTGCTGGGAATGGAATTCGGTTAAACGCGGTGTCTTATGGCAAATTGGATTTCCGAGCCACAATGGCCCATATGCTGTCTCGTGTGACACGAGCAGGCGGTCACACAGGTGAAGCTAATTGGTAAAAGCCGGCTGTGAAGCTCGGCAGCAGTGTGAGAATGCGTCGGCGGAAACGTTAGTGGCGCCTCACGTTGCGCATCGGCCGAGGCACCTGTTCTCCCCTCAGAAGGGGTCGGGCTGGATGCATTGGGCGGGTCATATGACCATTTGCCATCTGTTGTGGATCGACTCTGCCGAAGCATAGACTTACTCAGTATGGCATAGACACACATACACAAACGCGCACGCATGCGCACAGGCACACATACACAGTTCAGTCAGTAACACCATCATTATGGGCCAGGTTGTTAAGCAGGATCATTAAACACAGGCTTTCAGGTTTTGCATCCTGTACCATGGTTCAGTACACTCAGGCTTAGACCTAGTTTCCCAATTTGGCTTGAAAAGCTTCAGGGAAGGGATGAAACCTAACTTACCCAGGGCTTAAATTCTAACTTAAATTGCACTACAAACTTATTGAGGGGTCATCGAGGATATTGGAATATGGATATTAAGACTCATCTCAGTATTCCTTTTTTGTTTAATACCACATTATGTATGTGTGATTTATAATACACAAAAACATATGATAAAAAAAAAGCAATAAAAATAAATAACCATGGCTCCAGACCACCTTTTCCGCTGGTAGTTCTGATGCTACCAAATTTCTCAGCTGGTCACATCAGCACATGACTTGGTCACAGAGTACTGTGCAAAAGACTTAGGCATCTAAAAAAAATGTTTAAAGCCATTTATCTCAGCAGTAAGTGTCTTTCTACCATAAAAACACAAATTAACATTAGAATAATAGCAAACAATGAAGTAGTATCTTTAAAAAGAGTAGTTGATGTTTTTTGTTGGAAGAACACAGATGTTTCCGGATTTTTTCTCAATGCCTCCAGCCATTGCATGGATTTGAGAAATTCCATGGACAGTGATTGACATAAATAAATGAACTATTTTCTATATTAATAATATTGTATTTATACTAATATTCAATTTTTTGTGGAACTGCCCAGCCAAACAACTTTAGTCGTCTAAGCACAGGTTGGGTGTGCATTCAACCTGTCCTTCTGTCATCTGGGATTTGAACAGGAGTTTCTCTTTTGTTAAAGTTAAAGGCAGTGCTTAACTTGATGACCATTTCATTCTCCTCCATGGAACCGAACAGAAGTGGTTAGGGGCTCAGTGTTTGGGGTGATGCATCGCCCCTGCAGGTTTTCAGTTACTTACTGCTGTTTTGCACCTTCAAAGTTTCAAGCCTCAACTGTGTTGACCCTGTAACAAGTTTAGAGTTGCCTGCAATGGATGGCCCACAAAACCTATAATACACACATAATGTGGCATTCCCTTCACACCGCAGACACAGTCATTGAGGTTGAAAGTAGTACTTTCTCTTCTTCACTGGCACAGTCTCTGGCTGCACCACTCACTCTCTCATTATTTTCTTTTTTTAAACTAATCAGCTGTAGGCCGCTTCATCTTTGGAACTCGGTAATATCTAAATGGATTGTTTTGCGCGTTTCATCATCAGTGCGTGTGTACACAGACATTGATGATGAAAATGCAGGCAGTGAGAGATTGACTGAGCTAGATCTGGAAAAACCTTTATGATGAGATGAAACTGAGACTTTAGCCTGGGGCTGCATTAATGATATGACAACAGTGACACAAGACTGAGGAACCTATTAGCTCTGCGGTGAGAAGTCAACTTTAGGTGAACAGCAAATGTGAAACCGAACTAAATGATAGCTAGCAATGCACATGAAACATCTCGGCTGAGACCGAAACCGAAATTGAGGACACGCTGGGCTGAAACCGAAAAAAGCTGACAAAATAAGTAAACAGTTCTCATGAATAAACTTACTGGAATGTTTACAGTATGTAGGCTACAGTGTGTGCCACAAAAGCAGAGCCATTCATCCAAGGCAATAAATTCCTTTATTTTTTAGGTTATAATTTGCATTTTCACCCTGGTGGTTGTGAATTTTCTTTTCATTTCGAAAATAACATTTGGTGTCAGTGGGTTAGCATGGACTTTCCTTTTCGCTGCTGTTTTGCTTTATGCAGAATTCTGAGAGTGATTATGTGTTTTCTAATGATATTAAACCTGTAATAGAGAAGCTATTGGGAATTGGTCCACATCTTGATACATGTATAGCTATTACAAATCACTTGTCTAATGGTTCTCAGAAACCACGAAACAATTCATTTGCTACTGCTCAGACTGGTGGAATTCGCTGAAGGTGAATGGAACAAACTAAGCAGCTTCATCTTCATTACCATTCAAGGTATTTGTAAAGTCCTATATTTGACACCTCATTGAAGGCCTATTTAATCTTCTTCTTTTCAGAGAGAATTTGTATTTTTCTTCTCTCCTTTTTTCTTTGAACAAAAGAAATCCATTGGCGCATGACTAAAAGTGTCATTTGTTTTGACACTAGCTTTGAAAGCGGGAGTGGGAGTTAAATGTATTTAGCGGTCTGAACGGCTTTACTTGTGATGGCGTAATCTGTCTAGAGGGTCATTTTTCTGCTATAAGGCTCTGCAAAGCAGGCAGTGAGGAATCTTTTTGCATCATTTCAGTGATTCAGTGTAACAGCAACAGTTGCTACACACATACACAGAAACTCAAAAGGATAGCTCAAAAGTAACTGAAATCCCTCTTTATCTGTATTCCTCTCTAAATCCTTCACCCTATACATGCATGCCCTCACCTCTCAAATATCAGCAGCCTTCATAAGTCACACATAAAACCCCAATGGCCTCTTTGAACTGTATGTCGATCAATATAGCCACTAAGATATCCCTGCAGACATTGGAACGTAGAGCCTTTCAAAAGTGACACATACAGAGTTATGAAGTTCTACCAGATTACACAAAACAAAGTTATTATAAGCTCTTTTGGTATATTTAATTATATGCTAAGTTCTGCAGTGAATACATTCAGATTCAGTTTACACACTGTATCCAAATTGTTTTGTCAAAAGAGTGTAAATGATGTTCTTTTCCTTCTAACTTTCCAGCCTATGTCTTACTCAGTATATTCCATAACAGATAATTCTAATAAAATCTATTTTCATGTGAGATTTTTAACTAAAAAGTAATTAATTTTTATGATGACATTCACATATTCTCTAAATACAATTTTTTAATTGTTCCCATTCTTTTGTGGGTACACCACTTTCAGGTGCATTCGCCTTTTGTAAACAAACAGTGAAAATGTCATTTCAAGTGACAATATGTACATTTACAAGTTTTTAAAAGATTTGTTCTTTGCTCATCTTACTAACCCTTATTTGTCCCTGATCTTTAAAAGGCTCATTCCAACAAATGTCAGTTGTAACCTTTTCTGGGGTAAAATTGACTACAGCAGCCTTCATGACAACTAATGTTATGTCATGTAGCTGGCCTTCAGTGACACAGACATTTGTCTTGATATTTAGTCTAGGCTTAGGCTTATTCTAAGCCTGGGAAGTGGGCCCTTAGATTCCACACTACAAACTCTAAAACTGCTTACCAGTGTAATTCAAAAGAATTTGAAAGTGTGTCTAAGCCCTCAAGCCATTTAGATGAGTTGTGGACGGGCCAGTGTTTGCAAGACATATCAAAATGTTGATATATTGTTGAGAGCCTTCTGAATGGCTGGAAGGTAAATATCTTGGCCATGAATTTTAAAGCAAAGTAAGCACTGTAATGCAGATGGCTCATGTCTATAAAGGCTGATAAGGCTGTTAAAGATTATGCTGTGTATACACATTTTTGAAAGTTTCTAAAACCCTGGGGAATAGTCGAATTAAAGGACATTAGGGTGTATAGTACTAGAATCTCTGGCACAACTCTGTCTTTCACATCTTTCTTTTTGTCTGTAGCAGCTGCATGGACTTGGCTCATGTCCCTGGCTGTGTGGTTGAAGGTTTACGCTGCTATTACATTATGCATCATTATTCTGAGTGGCGTTTTTAAAGGTACGCATTTAAAAGTGATGTTCTCCTGATGAGATTTTGCACATGGACACCACACTCTCAACCACATCCTCAGGTACACTCTCTCTCTCTCGCTCTCTCTCTCTCTCTCATTCTCAGCAACCCTTTCATCCCACACTTACACTAAACCATATGGACATCGATCCCCCCAACCCCAATCTTTTCTCGAGCATTATTTCACTTCTTCGGCAGCAAGGGCCAGGCAGTGGTGGCTGTGTGGAGGAGAACTCCTCTGTGTTATTAAGGAGATGCCTGGGCAGGGCTGGCTGCTCTGGAGCTTGGGATAAAGCTCTGTTCGACGCGGGGACCTGCTGGAGTTAATATCACGCTTACTGGAGATCAGCCCTGCAGGCAATAACCATGTATATGCATCTCTGCTGGGTAATTATAGGCGTGCAGTGAGGAAGGCGGTTGTCAGGGTCTGGTGCCTCTGCAGCAGGGAGATGAAGGACCCTAAGCCTCGAAGGCATTCATCCTCAGGCAGCCATAGGCACCAACTACCCCCAATCCATTTAACATTTAGCCTTCACTCCATCGTGTTTACATGGAACCAGGTCAGCCGTTCACTCCGAGTGGAATGGTTTATTGGCATCTTCTGAGTCATTTGCAAAATCAGCGACACAGCAACACGCAAGCTTCAAATGCACAAATCAACTAATGCACCATCTTTCTCATGCTGCATAAATAATAAAGATTCATTTCTTCTCTTCCCTCAGCAAACAAAAAGGGACACTGCAACAAAAAGAGCAAGTTTATTTCACATGTTGTCCAAGGTGTTAGACTGTTTATGTGCTGTGCATTGCTTCCACTCTTGTGCTCATTATGTCCATTATGTTCTCTTGAACTCTCAGCCACAGATGACCGTGGCCACAGCTCATTTTAGACCAGAAGTAGAAACCACACTGCTGCTGTGGTGCTTGTAATGCGCTCCTGTATTAATCAATGCAGCCTATTATTCAGGCTGCTAGCTGCCTACAGTGCATGAAGCGTATTGTATGGTGCATGTCTGTTTTGTATTATTCATACTTGAGCTGTCACTATTGATTAAATTAGTAATCAAGTCATCAGCCTAGTATTTTGATGTTTTAAACCCTTGGTGCTGATGCAAGAAGTGGCTTTTTTGCTGAATAATAGACCTATCTGTATTAATCTTGTGATTTATAAGTGGTGTTATCACGTTTATTTCACAATTCCAAAAAAATTCACATTATTCCAAAAATGTGTAGATTTGTATTCAGTTTCTCACAGAATACTTTTAAAATTTGTTTTCTTACAGCCTACGTTTTTTTGATAAACCAAACATATGAATAGGAAAATAAGTCATGTCTCACTTGCACTTAACTTTTACTCTGAACAAACAAGTCAGTTATAAGCCCTTACTGGTCCGTACTGCTTTCTGGGTGAGCTAATAAGTTTGCTTGGCAAAAACAAACAATATATGCAACAGTAAAGTAGTCTGCATAACATAAGACACAATTTCCCTGCTAGCAGATTTAAAGGAGTGTCTTTCACTTCATTTTGAACTGGTATCAGGCCTACTGGGTCACTGTGGTAAACTATATAACTTGTTTCTTTTTGAATACTTAAAACAGGCTTAGCATACTATTCAGAGCCTTTCAGAGATTCTAGTATACTTTACTGAAACAGTATTATTCTGTTATATAAGTAGCCCGGGGGTAAGAGGCTAACATTGCTAACAAAGACTAGATATAGTCACTTTTGAATATGCAGAGACAAATACAGTATGACTTACTGTGAGCTCTGGTGCCCACGCTCCTGTGACACAGACCATGATAACTGACCACAGATTTGTCTCTGAAGGAGATGTTATCAAGTGTCTAATTTCATTTGTCAAACCTGCTCTGATCCTTTCTGTTCCCAGTGGTCTCCATGCAGGTCGTCCACCTCATTCCCTTCCTCCAACAGATCCTGCGTGCTTAATGCTGCTTTATGGTTTTTACTGCTAATGTGGGAGAATAGAAAGGTGAGCCCCATGGGATCCATGCCCTGGCCTATGGCAATGATAAAGAGCAAATGTACAGTTTCATAGGTTATTAAGCATTGATTTTCTCTGGATTAAGAGGCCTCGTAACATTAAGCACTATGAATTTAAAATGCACTCTACAGCGTTGTTATCAGCTTCAGGAAGGCGCACACACACATTCAGACATAAAAGCACATGCCTAGACTCTGCACGATTGTGCAGTTTTCTTCATCGTTCTCTCAGTCCTAGTTTCATTTCATTCACAGCCTAATTTTTCAGGCACTGTCGCCTGTTTTATGTTCCTTACCTTTCTTCCTGTTTTTAATGCACCCCCCAAAACCTATTGTGTACTCTCTCTTTTAGCTGGCCATAGATGAGTGGATTCTCCAATTAGTCTCTCCATTATTCCACTCCTTCAGCCTAGGCTGCAAATAGTGGGCCCAAACACCCCAAGGGCCTCTGAATTAACCAGTGCACAGAGGGGAGCCCCTGTGGCTCAGTAAATTGAACTGGAATGCTTCCATTGAGGCCAACCAGTTGCAGTTCTGTGCTGCATCATGACCTAACAATTTGCGTATTTATGCACAGCATTTTGGCAAACTGAGCTTTTTGAAGTAAGTTTTAAAGTTTCAGCAAAGCAACCTAGAAGGATGCAGGTAATCCAGCATCGTTCTGCACTGCTTCCCATGTGACCATGCTGCAGTTTGATGCACATATTAAAACAATAAGCTGCAATGGCCTCAAGCAGCAAAATGCATGAAATTTGGTCATTTTTTAAAAAGTTTTCAATATTGCATTTATATATATTAATTATTTTAAATCTTATCTATTAAGATTTTAACTCCACAAATACAAACAACGGGTCTGGTCACCTATCAGATGTTATGACCTAACACACATGTCACGTGTAGCTGACATAGGAATAGGTTCAAGGTTCTAAGTCATCTCTCTATTAACAGGGAAAGAGAAACTATATTGTCCTTCACATCCATTCAAACTGTACTCTTGTGGAAACCCATTTAGAGGAGAATGATGGTGGTAAAACCTACTCAACCCAAAAGTTGCACAAAGTTTGGCTGGTTGAGATGCTTGGGAGCTCCATAATCAACTATCAATAATCGACTTTCCTCATTCGATCAAAACATCACTGATAATCAGATCCCTGATAAATAGGTAGTATGTTAGAAACACTGGATCAAAAAAAAAATCTTCCTTCCTGGCTCAATTCATGGTTTCTAACTGGTAGTATTAGTCTAGTGTAATAATTTAAAAACATTTCTGGAGGACAAATGATATAATGCCCAAGCAGAATTTCCAGCATACTTTGGTGTTCAGTGGCTTTCGGTGCACACACAGCTGGACCTGGAGGAAAGGACAGAGAATACAGCTGGGATTAACCGGATTGGCTGCACCACTGTGCACATCCTGGCAGGTCCTGCTGACCCAGGGCTCTGATCCTTTATCAGCACTGGAAACGCCACCTCTCTCTCTCTCTCTCTCTCTCTCTCTCTCTCTCTCTCTCTCTCTCTCTCTCTTACACACACACACTAGTTGATGTCACGCTGACATGACATTAGTCATGGCCATGACATTTTAGGGCTCTTTGGCTTTTTTTTTGGTACCATTACCTTTCAGGTCCTGAAATGGAATTTCACAGCAAGTGCAGTAAATGTTGCTTAAAAGTAATTTATACTTTACTAGTAGATATTTGGTGAATTATGTTTCTATCTGTCAAGCAATTATCTTCGTTGTCATTCACTTTGTATTTACCATTTTGCTATGACTTTATTTTTACAAAAATGTAAGTAAAACTGTAGATATTTCTAGTTGGTGCCCTACTGGTTAGGTAGTTGCCCCTGCAATCAGAAGTTCGTGGGTTCAAATCCCAGGACTGCCAGGCACACCTCTGGGGTACCCTTGAGTAAGCCACCATCCCCACACACTGCTCCCTGGGTGCTGTGTTCCTGGCTGTCCACTTTTTCACTTGATGAATGGGTTATATACAGAGGAAGAATTTTGTGCTGTTCACATTGTGTGATGTGGTGTGTTTATGTAAATGGTCACACCACATCACTGGCAAAATTCTCACACCACATCACTTCACTAAATGTAAGTTTGAACCATATAGCTAGAGAGTCTTCATACAAGGTTACCAAACCTTTACATGCATCAGTAGTTCAACCCTTTGTGTACTGAAAAGCAATGCACTTTACAAGATTTCTGAAGGTGACTGGAACAAAGGAAGCTCTGCTAGAGGCACAGTTGCAGTGTAGATTCAAATGTGATATGTACCACCTAAAACGTGTTAGTGTGAGACGCCATGGTGTTTAATAGTAGCTGGCCATGCTTAGTTTCCCTCTTAATTAACCAAAGTGTTTTTTACAGATAGCAGCAATTTGCACCATGTTGTTGACTTTGTTAATTTGTAAGTAATGTAAGCGTAATAAGCATTCCCATTAACATGTCCAGTAAAACAAAACCTTCCACTTAATATTTAAGGCACAACCTAATTCTAGTCCAGTGTGTTGGTGATACTGTAATTTATTGAAGAGATATTATGTCCTAAAACTGATCTGTGATTTCAGGTCATCTGTCATGTCATGCAGCATTTTGCACCACAGCACTGAATCCCTCAGCCTCACTGGTTTAACAGAATTTACTATTTTGTATTTAATTTGTCATGTTTTCCTTCACCAGTTCATTCTCACTACACTTCTCGTCATGCATTATGTTAATATGTATCCCTGCATTGCTCAACCAGTCATGACCGCTAGCTTAACCACTCAGCTCTAACAAAGATGACCACTGAGCTCACTGAGACTAATAAAGACAACAAAGCTAATATTAGTGTAACCTCAGTTGTTGATAGATATTTCCTCAATCAACAACATAGTTCAGTTGAAGAATCCCAGAGGAAGGTTTGCCTCTAAACCTTAGGTCTCTAAATAGCTAGGAAGATACCTTGCTAACTTTAGCTTGTTGTCCTCCTCACCTGATGAGGCATACTTTAAGACCACAGCAAGAGGTGACGTCACATGTTTACAACAGAATGCTGTCAAGAGTGTCCCTTTATTAGTCTTTACCTCAGAAGGAGATGATCGGTAAACTTGTATTGGAAAATCTGGTCTTGTGATCAGCCGACAACTCTTAGTTGGGACAGCCCTAGAACTTTTATAAAGGACTCAACAGGATATGAAGGAATTTTACCAAGATGGCAATGTGAAGGGGGAACAGGTTTTTCAGAACAAGATCTCAGAGATTCTTTGTAACCATGATACATTTCCACTCTTGTGCGTCTTGCCTGTTCACTGATCCATAAAGTCATAAGCTAAGGTTGCCTATATAAGGATAACAGAGCCATACATGAGAATAGTCTTACAAGAACAAGATATCTGAAAAGGTCTCCCACCAAGGGAGCACTACGGTGAAAAGTGATTACACATGACATCCATGTTGTTTTGCAGCATGAAATAAGCGTTTTATTTTCCTTTATATCCCCTTACATCTCAATAAAAACCTTTTGCAAGTGCCACTGCTTTTCTTCCATACATGATTAACATTCCCTCTTTTTGTTTGCAACATTCCCTCTTTTTTTCTTTCTCTTTTCGTCTCTCCACAGCCCCATTTCAGTCTCTGTTCAGTAAACGAGCTCTGTACTGGTAAATAATAAAAGGTGTTTTCTCCAAAACAGCACAGGTTAGGAGACAGGCCGCCGGAACAAATGAAAGGAAATCTCATGTCAGGTTGAGGCCTGCTTAATTATTTTTGTAGGCCAATGAATGAATTCTATTGTGTGGGAATTTTAATTGTACACAGGCCTTCTGAGTTTAATTAATGTGTGGATGCCTTTAATATTTATGCGCACGAAGCCATTATCCGTGCTGGCAACAGTTAAAAGTGAATTCATTAATTGTTTTTCTAGCTTCCTTCTTAATCTGACAAACCATCTAACTCAGTTACTGTAATAACCTCTGCTCCTTGAAGCAATAGTATCGTCATTTTGTCATTTTTACTGGACAGAAGGTGCAACAAAACAGGTAGTCGGAATGGGGATTTCATATACAGATTCGTAAAGCCATTATCTTTGGGCATAGTGTTAAAACAAACAAAAAAATACAACACTTGTTGTTAAACCTTATTTGACTATTAAAGCACAAATCGATATTACATAACATTTTTGTTTAAATGTAAAATACCAGAATACAATATATGTGCTATAGCAGTGCTTTTTGCTATCTGCTATGTATAAATAAAGTTTTCTATCCTTTGTATGCTTTCCTCTTTGGAAATAGGTTTAATGAATATAAAACAGTTGTACTTTTACACACTGAAAAGCAATACTTATTAATAATTATCAACAATTTGGCCCTGTGTTATTGATTTTTCAAATTCATCCCAGCCCCAGTGTAAAAGCCAGCTAGTGTTGTTTTTTTTTTTTTATTATTAAAAATTAAAAACAAGAAAATGGATATATAAGCTTTTATCCCAACAGTGACAATATACAGAAAGTTTGAGGCAGCTTACTACTGAGATTACGCTTGTATGTTTTTTTATGCAATCTTTCGGTCTGCTGAGTCCATTTGACCCTGATTGTCATATTAATGAGATCGAAACTCAGCCTGAGAAACATAAAAAAGTCCCCATTACGTTGATAGCATGTGCTTCACAATGATAGGCTCCTGCAGAAGTAATCATTCAGAAATTGATTTCCAATAAAATCCAGTAACAGCCTTTGTTCCAGTGACCTCTTTTCCTCAAAAACACACAGCTCTAACAGGGAGGGCTTTCTGTCTGATTGTACAATGTTAGCTCTTCATTTATATTCTTCATGTTGTGTACTTTCAAGTGCAATTTCAGAGAGAAAGAGCAGGTTTACAATATACATAGCTGTTCAAGATTCTTTGCATATGGATTGCTTCAGATGATTTCCATTAGGAAACTGGCATATCCGCGTAGTTTTATTCCATGTTACTATAGCAGCTAAAAGCCCCTGTCATGTCATAAATCCTGCAATGTTGTGATGCTGTTCCACCCCTTACCCAAACAGCACCACTGCGCAGTAATTCATTTAACTATGTGTTTGGTAGGACAAGTGTGAGTAAAGTAGTTCTTCGTCCTTTTGGCTTGAGATGTCTCGAATACTACACATCTGTCTGCACCATAGCTATCACCTTTGCCAACAGTAGAAAGCAAGTTTGCTTTCTTCTCAGTGCAACATCTTACAGAACTTTCAGTCAGAAAGGTAGATTATGGCAGAAAGAGGGATCCTTTTAGACACATCCAAAATTGAGATGTTTGTATAGCCAAACACATTGTGATTGCTGGTTTTCAAGTAAATGGCCAGGGACTAGAGCAGGACCAAGCTTCTGCAAGCTTCAAATATTTGTTGGTATGTTCGAATGACTACTTGGGTGCTTGTTCTTAAAATCACCACTTAATATTTCTGTGAAAGCAGTTCAAAATACATACAATAGGCCGCATCATTTTATTAAAAATCAAATGTTTATGCGCCGTATGTTGCTTTAGGAGCTGCGAGTGTAGCCTAGTTCAAGTACAGCTTTCTGTAGGTAAGGGTATAGCCACAATCCCTGTTTCCCTTCTCATCCTTCTTATCATCGTGTTTGGGGTTTTAGTTCCACTCTCACTGGAGGCTAGTGGAAATTGGCTAAGTATTATTAGAATCTTATATTTGGGATGATGCATCAAATTTGAGTTCCTTCCTTCTAGTCATAAAGTTTGCACTGAACATTTTTCTCATTGTTCAACTTGACATGGCTACTTAAACTAAACCAGCTATAAGTTATTAAATTTAAACAATCACTGTCTTTTTTAAAGGATTTTGCAGATAAACTGTGCTGTAATTTAGGGGAGAAATTTACAAATTTGTGGCTTGAAATAGCATAACAGCATCCTTAAAAGGATCATGTGATCTGAACTTTCTGTTGCTTTTTTTTTGTTGTTTTGGGTTTTTTTTCGCAGTTTTGTTTTTTGAATCATTGAAATCATTTTCTTTTTACCATTTGCTCTCTGGGGCTCTGGTTACACTTGTAAAATGTCACCGAAATGTCACATGTAGCTGTGCACATGCGCTACGCTTACACTAATACACTAAGATCTGAGCTTTAAGTTTTTACATCAATAGGATTAACACACTGTTTTTTTCCACCCTGTCTCTTTCATGTTCTTTTCGTTCCCCCCTTTATCTCTCTTAGTTTGAGCCTCATCAGTCTGCACTGAGGTGGAACACAAACAGATTAACAGACACTTAAATCTCTCTCCTGTCCAGCCCCCCCAACCCATCACCTTCACTCTGGTTACATTGAGTAATGGGAACACACTCACTATCTGTTTCCATTTTTCCTTGTTCAGGCATCAGTCCTGAACAGCAACCTCCTGCCCATACCAGCTTCCTACAGTGGACTTGTCCTGTGGATCAGTGCATTCTAGCACCAAAAGCATTTCCATAGTCACACCTGGGATTCAACAAGGCTTATGCCAAACTCTCAGGTTTACTAGACAAGTAATTCAACCAAATAGGAGTGAAGGCATTGGACTATAGACTAAGGCAACCTAACACTGGGGATTAATGGGGCAATCATACACTCAGATTTTGATTAAGTACTCAATACTGGGTTCACGATTATATTGTTGGATACTACGGTCTCAGAGATGGATTGTTTGATTGATGTCTCCAGAAATTCTGCTATTTATAGGCTTGATTTCTACTGTATCAGACATCTGATGTGTAGAAAATTGACAATGTAATGGTTTTGAGCTCAAACTCCAGTTATTATAGAGACAACTAGGCCAAAAGTAATTTCTATCACAGCAATACAGGCTGAACTGGAAGAAACTAAACACAGTAATAAAAACGTGCAATATGAAAACAATTTGTGAGTCAAACAATAGTTATTAAATAGAAATCAAAACTGCAAAATTTCAAGAATGCCCTGTCCATTTGTGCCTACATTTTATCTATATTATTTTAGACTATGTGTTTCTGTGGTTGGAGTTAAAAAATACAACAGAATACCGCACTATTCACAGTCTTGACAGTCATATACCCTAACTAAAACTACTGCAATTTTAAAGGGTCTATATGAGGAAACACTGGATTTTTTAGCCCTCACTTTTCAGTCCATATCATGCTTATGTAGCTACTAAGGTGCAAAAACAGATATCACTAAAAGAAACACATTTACTGTAAGGAGTATTTTAGTCCAGAGTGCTCTTTGAAGCAGTTCCAATACAGTTCCAAGTGTTGTTACATAAAAACCATACAACTTATATTATTGGACCTCAAGGAAGGAAAATGTGAGAACTGAGCCATTTAATCTTCCACCATTATACATGAAATCAGTCAGTCACTATGGTAATGTTTTATCATTTAAATTGTTTTTTGTATTGATCACAAAATATTTATGATGTTTTTGTATATCTTCAGACTGCATTGACTTTTTTTACAACACAACAAGCATGTTGAAATCTATGTCAGTTGTTCTCCTCTCAGTCCTCCAGGACCCTCTGCCTGTCCATTTTTTTTCTCCTCTTCCAGGTCCCAACACACCTGATCCAGTTACCTGGCTCAGGTGTGCTGGGAGCTAGAACACACAAAATGTCTGCTGGCTATGGGTCCTCCAGGATCATGGAAAGAAACCAACAGATAAATGGATAAAAGAGAATTTCTAAACATGAGCTGATGATGCAAATCAGTTGCCTGCATTTGCTGGCTTCTGGCTGTCAGTGGGTGGGGTTTTGTTTTCCACAGTGTTATTTAAAGCAGCAGAATTTATTCTTGGCAGCATAAGAGGAAATATCACAATAGTATTATTATGTGTTGAGTAATGCATTTTGCCTTTTTCACATGTGAAAACAGTTGATGTGTCTACAGATTGGCACGCATTGTTTTGGAAAAGTAATTTGTTAGACATCTGCAGAACATCCGTGATATGATCTGTGGTCATAGGCTCATATCACACAGTAAAGTAGGCTTTATTGAATTCATAGTGGGGAATATTAATAAAAATGGTATCACTGTATAGCGTGTATATTTCTTGAAGTTGTATTACCTTTGTGAACCATATTTAAAAACATAGGTTCAAATATTGTTATTATGCTAAAGGCAAAAAATAGAACTGAACAGTATAAACCTGTATGTTGATATTTCTTTCTCACCTTATCTCAGAGGCCTTCAAGCTGGAGAAATTTCAATGTGGTAGCTGTGATTCATTTTTAATTTTGTTCGTTTCGTAAATCTGCTTTGGCTATAAATAAACTGATACTTGTTTAAAAGTGGTAGATGATAAACATTATTTAATATGACAGTATAATATAAGGCTCACAATTATACTATTGTAATATAATTTATGGCCTTCTGAAGCTACTTAATGAGTTGTTTGTAATGTCATAGAACAGAACTATGTCTATTGTCCATTGTATTCTTGTTCAGCAGTTACTGCAGAGAAAGCTAGCAAAAGTGGATAAGGTTCTGGGGGAGGGGATGCAAATGGAGGGGGAGCACTTACTGTCAACACAGGGATGACTTCGCCCAACTCCTTACCACAAACACTGATAAATAACTCATGCCCAAACGTATAAAATCATTGGTCTCAAACATGTGTCCCATGCACTCTACTAGACTCCTGGACTTTTAACTATATAAATGTTGGGCAACGATTAAAATGTTTATTGCATTGTTCTATGCAAAATTAAATATTTCAAAAGTAGTGTATTGCGCACTTTTATTTTTACAGTACTACAATATGAACAAAAGTGCAATAACATTTGATTTTCAAACACAGTTACACAGCTGCAGTTCAAATATTTCTTGTAAATCTCAAATTAAACAGTGTAATCACGTTTTATCTAGTTTGTTACACAAAAACAAGTTACCCTCAGTGTCCAGAGCATGGGGAGCAGAACCATGATAGTAGCTGCAAAGGGGGACCAACTCCATATGAAAGTCTATACATCTGAATGCAGTGTCATTAGTCCCTGTTTGTGTAATACCTGTGTCCATATAATATGGACAAAAGTAATGGAACACCTGACCCCCGCGAAAACCAGCTGACATGTAGAGCGCTGCAACAAACTTTCAAAATAAAAGGATTGAAAAAAAAATGTGTTAATGCACAATAAAAGAATTGTCGCTGTTAAGTAAATAATGTGTTAATGCAATAATAACGTGTTAACGTGCCCA
>JBBPCX010000154.1:22925220-22942042 GCA_037974365.1 Hydrocynus forskahlii
CCCCCACTCAAACCTGAGTGAACATGAGGAGTGGTGGGCGTCAGCACCGGAGTCCCAGATCGCTAGAATACTCTGAATACTCTGAACCCACCACCACCCAGCTCTACACCTTCCATCTACCAGGGAAAATTTTAACTACAGAAAGCATGACTAAACAGGTGTGTTTTCAGCCTGGATTTAAAAACTGAGACTGTGTCTGAGTCCCGAACGGTGACTCATATTTCTTGTCCCGAACGGTGACACATATTTCTTGTTTCCTAATGGTTCAGCTGTGTTTAGATATCATTCCAGAGTTTTGTTTTAACAAAATAACTTAGATTTTATTTTCATTAAGGATGTTCATCAAATCAGTTAATGTAAAAAAATATATAAATAAATGCTGAAGACAGAATAGAAAATTTGTGATCTAGAGGAAATTTTAATGCAAAATATTCACTAGATGATACCCCCTCAAAAGGAATCTTCAATGGGACATTGCTAATAATCATAATTGGTTATAATAATATTTAATAAAGCAAGTTTTGTTTTGTTAGCAAGTTTTGTTTTTGTTAAATGTTACCACTTTTCAATATGAAAGTTCTATCACATTTTGTAATGCACTGATTACCTAAAGAAATTGAAATGAATCATGTTACCTGAATATACATATATGGCATATGAATCAGACAGATGCACATAAATCACACACTTGTTGGCCTCAGATGACCTCAGACACAGATGTGGGAAGGTGGCGAAGAAGAGTGAGTGAAAGTGTCTGTTTACTCTAGAGTGTGTGCTGGGATAACCTTTGACCGGGTGTAAAAGCACGGAGCTGTACTGCAGGTGTCAAGTCCACCAAAGAGCTATAAAACTCTCCAGAGTGTTTTGCAATTGTCGCAAATAAAAGCCGGGTGTTCCGGGCTGAGCCTAGATGGAGTGCTTCATTAAAGCCATGTCCTCAAATACTACAGCCCTGTCAAAAGCCTCCAGCAAACCTGCAGAAGATCTGTACTTCCTGGTGAAAAAGGCCTTCATACTGGAGTGATGCTGTGGAGCAAGAACACACACACACACACACACACACACACATGCACACACCTGACCCAAGACTGCGGCGCCCATGACAGTTTTTGTATTTTCTCAGGATCACACCCATTCTTAAAGACCCAAGTATGTTTGTCTATCACATCAGGTAGTCAGTGAAGACGGAAGAGTGATATCACTCGAGGCACATTCCACTAACCACTAGGTCATCAGCTGTCACCCCACTCACTGCTGTCCAAAATAGTACTAAATGACCATAGTCATAATTGCAATCATAATCGCAATTAAACTCAACAGACTCCAGTTTTTAATACTGCCAGTTCTAGTATCACAGTGTGTGGTTTGTCTGTGTGGCATCGTTGTACACCACCAGAAACAAATGCATGGTGGAGGATACAATCAATGAGAAACACTGTAATGTCTCTCTCATTATTTGCTAATGAATTCAAAAATGGAAAACTAGAATGCAGTATGAGTGTTACTTAGGCTCACTGTGCCTGTCACAACTTCTGTAGTGTTATGAAAATGATCATTTTATGAATGGTTAAAGTCTTGCAATGCTATGCTAAATTTCTTATCTGTCCTATACAGCAATACGGCTTGTGTTTGGGTTACATGGTAATGGGATGTGGGTATTAGTACATTTTAAAATATTTTAGAATTTCAGGGAAAATGTTTTCCTTTTTTGTGTTGACTCCATGGCTACAGCCTTAATGCATTTAAAACATTCCTGCCAAACCACATAAGAAATCTTGGGGATGTATGTGCTGCATGTGGATGGGTTTCTGTATGTATAAGTTTCAGGTTGTTTAATGCTATTACGGGAGGATGGTTGCTCTAAACAGCTGTCTTCTTTAAACCTCTGTTGTTGAGGTTTCAACCATCTTTTCAATGTTGCAACCATGTTTTGTACAGAAAAAAAATGAGATACAAAACATTGGAATATGAGCAAATTTACATATCGTAGAACTATTACATGCAATTGAGTACCCAGTGTACATACATCCTATCAGGATTCAATCCAGATACAATCCAATCCAGTCACATGTTCTAAAGCCATTCTATGTGCTGTAAATGAGATGAATGAAGGACCTCCAAACAATATAAAGGCTCATCGAATTTAAGAACTGTTCATCCAAACTGAAAACTGTTTGTGGATCTTTCTTGTTAAGCATGCAGGACTGCTGAAACGGTGCAGAAACTTTCTGTGCTGGTAGTTTGAAAGCTCTGTCTGTTCTCAGTGAACAGAGTGGCCTGTTAAGTTGCACTTAATAAGAGTTACTGCGTGGAACAGTACAGACTGACCGTATCACATTTCTCCAGTGAACAGTAATCTTTGAATGTGTGCGTGTTATGTTCAATCAGATGAGGACTGCCAGACTATTGATCTGTTTATGAGAGTCCATTCCTTGCTCTCAGCTAGACTTTCTGCCTTTCTTTAGACTTTCTGCAGAGAGAACATACCGCATTCCAATGCAAGGAGGAAGGCGCGCACATCGAGAACCAATAATCCCATCAACAGCAGGTCTATGCAAAGCTTCTCCCCTTTTGCCGCCACTAAGTACCAGGATGGTCTTTAAATATACATCACTAGGTCTGACCACTTAGCTCTAAGCACAAATCAAAGGCCCTGACACGCCTCTTAAAACACCCTAAAGACGTGTACGCGCTTCCCAAGGGTTGGCACTTAGTGCTGGCTCTGCATCTACAAAGCTGGGCCTAGAGCTCTTTCTGTATCTTTAATCTCCACCCTCACTCTTTCTGCAGACAGGGACTCAGGTCTTCAGAGCAGTTCAGCGAAGGCACTGGTTTCCTCTCATTTCCCTGACAGTCAAGTTCATATATGAATGAAAAGCACTGGTTTCCAGGCTGCACAATATATTGTTTAATCATTATCACAGACAGCAGCTTTTGCAAGACTGATAAATCATCACTGTTGTCAAAACCTCAGCTGTCTCCTTCTGGAACAGCCTGCAGAAGTGGTGTGAAACGGATAAAAACATCTTAAATATAGTCAATATGTCTAATATTTCTCATTTTGAGATTGTCACACGTACTGTTTCCAGGAGTAGTGTCATTCCGCTGGCAGGTAATATGTGCATCAACAAGGACTAAATAAAGTAGAGTATAGAGGTAATCAAAGATTTATTCATCAAAATTTTCTATTTCAAGTGCAAACCAGAATCTAGCTCTTCATTAAAGTGGCACCGAAGAGAGCTTTTAGTCACAGCAGCGTTTGTGGCACGATCCAATAGTGGTGGCTCATTAAACTTGACTGAATCATTCCGAAAGAAACCGAAGATAAAGGCCACTCTGACTGTAAAAGTAAGAGTGCACTGATCCTTGAACAGAATTTTCACCCTCTGTGTTTGCTGACCCTTTATTCATAACCGAGTCCAGCCTCATTGTCTTATTGTGGTGCAGTGCTGTACCTCTCCAGGGCTATTTTCATTGAATTCCCGCCCTTTCTTTTCATTCAGTGACCTCAAATTAACATTTAAGCCCTTGGAGCACCGTCTTCACCTTTGGCAGGCCACGCACATATGCTTTCACAGATAAAAAAAATAATAATAAATGTGGCAGGTAGTGTGTGTGTGTGTGTGTGTGTGATAGATGGTGTCCTTGCAGGACTCCAGTCATGATGAGGCCACCATTGCTGCATTTGTTTTTTTATGACACCATGCATCATGACATGCTGAGGCTGTCCTCAGCACTGAATGCGAAGTTCTACATAGAGGTTCCTGAGTTACAGGGTCTAAATTACAACCACCAAGGCCACTTGGCAAAATCCAATAATGGAGCCAAGGGCAGGCCTATGACAGACAGCCTAGCCTAGTCGGTATTTACACAAACAAAAGGCCTTTTTGTTTCGGATATGTTACTGAATATTCATTCCTGTATAAAAGCTAGAGACCAATTTTAAGTTTATTCGATTTTAAGTGTTTAAAAAAACAGGGATACATTTAACAGAAAATGACACATACTACTAAACATAAAATAACACAAACTTATAATTTATTAACATTAGTATATATCAATATAAGGTTCTCCCCTCAAGTGGCCCAACACGTTTAGTCCCTGGTGATGTCCTAATCATCCATGGCAGGAAGTCCACGAGACCATAGACGCCCTTGCTTTCTGTGGGTGTTCATCATGTTCTAGAGTCATACGAGCTAACATATGTTCGCTGGCATAACAGAACTGGCATGATGTTGCTTTGGTGGCAGTTCAAAAATAATCATAAGTGCCTTAAGTGATTCAGAAGAAAAATGATAGCCTTCACCTTTCCAGCTTGGTAGCATCATGTGAAAGGGGAAGACCAATGACAGCTACACATCCTTTCAGACCTACATTTTCTCAATGCTGTTTATCCAGTGGGGAACATTTGATGGCAGTTTTGGATTCCTCCTTTTTTTAAATCATTTTTAACTGAGGCCTCTAAACTCTTGCTTTATTTTCTATGAAGTGCGGTCCTTCTTGCATTGTTCCCATTGGCCTAACTTGATTAGTTGGGGTTCTATCAATGACAATTTAACCGCGCTCCTGTAGTTTTCTTTTAGTCATTACTTTTGGCAGGGTGAATAGCACTCGTCATTTTGGATCAGATATGCTTTCATCATACTTTTATGCTTCTATTGATTTTCTCATTTGTCCAGTAAGAGCAGATGAATGTGTGACGGATACGTTTTTGATCCTGATCAAAAGACCTCGACATCCACCATGTCTCTCTCTTTGTCTTTCTCTCACTCTCACTCCCTCCCTCCCTCTCTCTCTCTCTCTCTCTCTCTCTCTCTCTCAAATGATGGCAGCTGTCAGACAGATGGACAATCTTTGGTTTATGGGGTCGTAGTATAAAGCAGGAATGTCTCTGCGTAACCTTCAGAGTAATGGGCATTAATGAACGCTCTCTACCAGACCACAGTAAAAACCCACGGCTCTACAGACTGACAAACTGTCACATCACTGGCACAGGATGCAATTTGTTCATGAAAAAGGTCTGTCATTGCCTGTTACAGCACTGATAGTGAATGTCATTTCACACCAACTCAGCTTTCTACATCTTCCTCTCATTTTCATGGACATGGCCTAAATGAAAGTTAGATTTTTGTCAGGACCATAACAATGAGATTATTTTTGTTATTGTAACAAAACTTTGAATTTTTTATAAGAGTAGTAAAAATAAAGGCGTGTCACTATAATACCCAAAAGGGTATTTTCATTCTTTTTGTTGGTTTTATTATAATTGTTAATATGTATTAATTTATTTGAAGTTATTATATATAGCTTCAAATACATATATATATATATATATATATTTTATATATATTTATATATAATAGTTTTGTTATGTATAATTTTGTTTGCTTTTAAATGCAGTTTAAATTAAAGATTACAAAGTAATTAAATAGTACTGAATAATCATTTTCATAGCCGTACGGAGTGGTTCAGTAATGGTGTTATAATTGCTGTGTTTGGGAGCTCATGAGGAGGTTGTACTAATTTCTAGTAAATTCAATATTTCTTAGGATTCTTGTTCAAAGACACACTGATTATACATTTGTTTTATCATTAAGAGATTGTGAGCTTGATTCTTGGGGATTCCAGAGCCATCCATGATCAGGAGTCCAGAAGAGTACAATCGGCCTCGCACTCTGTGGGTGGGAAGGATGGTCCTCCCTTTCCCTCTATCACAATGATAATGTTTCATTAGCAGATGGGTGTAGTTTCATAAAAGTGCTGGTTATTTAAATTCCTTTTCTGTTTTAGAATTTTTACATTTTTGAATTGCTGCCTCGCTCTCGTAGACCCTCAGGATAGGCTCCAGGTCCCCGCCACCCTAGTGCGGATACATTTTTGAATTTGAGCCCTATTGTTTTTCCAGTAAGTCGAGATGTTGATAAGCTAATCAGAACTATGAGCTAATTAGCCACTGTCAAATCCTCTTCTGTAGGATAAACCAAAAAATGCATTGTCCCATCCCTCTAGCTTGGAATGGGCTGCCACTTTAATGTAGTAGCTCGAGTCCTGGCTCTGGCAAACTATTAACCAACTGACCAAAGGGGTCTCACACAACTCAGCCTAACCAGACCTGCGAAGCGTTCAGACAATGCGATTAAAACATGGGCCAAACTTTGAGAAAGCACGCACGCCCTGGCGTTTCCAAATAATTACAGGGGAAGTAATCTGGCAGCAAATGACTCTGCAACCCCTGTGAAGTCATTAGGTAATCTCATTAGGTAGTAATGACCTCACTGGCTGTGTTCCTTTACGTCTTGACCCAGGGGCCTCTCAGAGGCCAGCATGTGAGTGGAGGACAGGATGTGATGGGGGTCTGTTTTTTTCATGCTACCCATCCATTCTATTTTGGCCACAACAGTCAGACACAAAAGAGCTGCTGAATTGAATCTGGGACCATTTTTTTTTCAACTGTCAAAAGCACAGCACGATGCAAAGTGGGGAAAACAGGCTGCTGTGGATTTGCGATCAGTGCTTAGACTGTCTCTCAGAGAGCAGAGCTGCAGTCTCCTGGGAGTGTGCTCTCCTGCAATAAAAGGAGAATTTCAACTCAAATCAATAATTTAATATTTGATTCATTACCGTGAGGACAGTGGAATTAATTTAACAAATATTTGCAGTGTCATCTGTAGGGGGTGTCAGTGCACTGTAGCATTGTTCCAGATAAACAGATCCGATTTCACTCATCATCTAATACTCAGCCTTATTTGAACATGATTAGGTTCGCTAGAGCAGAGAAAATGCAAAACTCTGCATGCCCTCCATGACCCCCTGTTGCCAGGCGACTATAAATCAAAGCTTATGTAGAGGCAGAACAGCACAAATGATCATCTCCTAAACATTATCCTGATTTAGGTCTATGCAAATGAACCCTCCAACCAATCGCCATGTCTTTTATTGAGCATTCCGACCAATCACTGTCCCACATGAGTATTTAATTAGATGTACTGGTCTGATACCAGGTCTCAGAGTAGGCTTGATAGCAAATGTCAGACTTGATATTGGAAGGAAAATAAGAATAAATCTGAAATAAAATAAATGAATTGACTGTAACAATGAACATTCTTTAATTAGCCACATTCAGTTATTGTTCTGCGTCAAAATTGCATCAGATACTAATGACTAACTTGACTGCCTGCCAGGCTATAAAATCATTGTCTCACTTATGTAGCTAAAGCTAATGGCTACGGGCTTAGCACATAGTTTCCAAGCAGCCACAATTTTGCTTGCATGCACATTTCTTAAACAAACAATTGAAGCAAGAAATATTAACAAGCAACCAGCATTTACACAAAAGAAAAAACAAATATATATGTTAATTTTAGTTTTCTGTAGTTTGGTCAATGGAGCTGAGGGGGGTGAGGGGGAAATACAGTGGAAGACACAGGGATAACAATTTAGGTGGTTTAACTGATTCATGTCAGCTTTAAAATGTCTTTGTGAACTGGTATACAAATGGGTAACCAACTGTATTCAGTAAACTAGCTAAATAATAATGAAAAAACAATGATTTTGAAAGGTTTGTTTTGAACTTTCATATAATCACTGCTCTTTAGTTGAGCTAACTCTTCTGTCTCCATATCTGACAACCAGTTTATCATTGCTAATCCGAACATTCTTTTAAGTATTTTAGGTCAAGTACTTCACCAGATCCTCAGTGTAAATTTTCTCCAGCATCCCTAACGCAAATTTGTAAAGCTGAAATTCCCTAAATGATGTGCAAAGCTGAAATTCCCTAAATGATGGATTTTGCAGCTACAAATTTTATACTGATTGTTCAACCAAAATGACAGAGATCTGGCTGCATTCACTTCCTTATCTCGAGGCACCAAGTCACGTAATGCTAACCGCCGACCGGCCCGACAGTTTCCCAGCTGCAGAAGGCCTAGCGAATGTTGGCTAGGAGGAAAGGTTGTCTTGGAAGAAAGGCTGCTTTAAATACAATATCTCAGAGCTGCGATATTCCCCTTGGTTCCTTCTGCGGTGTCTTTGCTCTGTCAACCTGCCACACGCACAGCTTCAAAACAAAGTCTTCCGAATTGTCTGGATTTCACTTTCCCACTTTCTCTCTCCCCTGACCTCAAGCTCCCTCTCCTTCCCTTCCTCTTCATCTGCATGCCTTCATATTACCCGTGTTCATCTCCAGCAATGCTGCTGCTTAACTACAGTATGGCACACTCAGCTTTTCCCAGTGCCAATGAATCTCTCTGCCAAGCCCCGACTGTTTGTGCAGCACGTTGCAGTGCTTTACCTGCCAGGAATCAAGGAGCACTAGTCATCCATCTTCAGGGCAGACTTTGGCACAGTGGATGTTAAATTAAAAACGTATAGCCCAGAGAACTGGGTCATATGCACTTTAAGTGTTGAAGACACAGCTTGGAAAATGAACATCATCAATCAAGGAGGAGAGTGTACAGTGCTTTGTGAACACTACTCAGCACTGCCATGGCCAATTATAAGAAGGGACACTGGTTTCCTTCAAACACAAACTATCGGAAAAGTGATGGCACCGCTGGGGAAAACAACTTTTTTTTTTTTTTTTTGCCCCACAGCTTTTATTTTAATAACCTTCCAGACAGCTCTGTTTCAGGACATCTGCTTATAGTTTTTAGCGGATCTCACGTATTACTGCATCACAATTATGAATTTTGTCCATGGAACTGATCACAGATGGTAAGATAGACATGTAGTTTTCAGGCTTACGATATAACACCATGAGATTAGTCTCGTTTGGGCATGTAATACATCCTACAGCTTTTAAAGCAGACGTTCCAGTTTCCCTGTCATGTTTGATTGAAGGCTGTCATTTCAGAAAATGCCAGAGATGTCAGATAGTAATATAACACTGCCACATTAATGGTTCTTATGTTTTGGAGCCCGAGGATAGGATGTGCTCGAAGTAGTGCTGAGTAAACAATATATGACACTGCAGGCACACTGTGCATTGCTGTCCTTGTGTTATAAAAGAGAATGAGGACACATAGAGAGAATGATTTTGTATTTATTTATCAGCATTTATTTGCTGAATTTCATAGCTTTAAAAAAAAAAAAGAAAAATGTGGCATGTGCAATAGTTTGGGCACCCTCAGTCAATCCATTAGTCTTTTCCTTTTGTAAGAGCTTATTCGATGAATTAGGCCTTAATCAAAATCAGGTGTAGATAATTCTAGAGCGTAATAAACCCTTTCAGAATCACTGTGCTTATACTCAATAGACAAGGGCTCATCTAAGAAGCAGAAAGAGGATCTGAAGCTAAAGATAGCTGACTCTTACAAGGCAGGAGAAGACTATAAAAGATATCTAAACACTTACGTCTTGTAATAGTTACTGTCAAAAATGTTCAAGTTAAGCAGAACTGTCAGGGTAAGTTCTGGAAGGCCTAGGAGAATCTCAGAAAAAAAGAGACACTCATAGAAAGCTCAGGTATGCAAAGCAAAACCCCATCATTAGATTACTGTGCAGTGTTGATGCCCAAAAATCATCTACATGGTCAGCAGAAGATGACCTTTACTATGATCTCATCATAAAAGCATGCAACCCCAACACCAGAAGCATTTTTTTATGTGCTGTCACCTCAGGAGGCAAAAATCTTTCTGCTTGTCTATTACTGGAAACAATTAGCAAAGATTTGTTTGGAGCGAAAAAAGAGAAATATTTCATTAAAAGATTACCATGCTAGGTGTTATACTACCTCCTATGCAGCTGTGTGGCAGCCAGGAGCACAGAAAATGTTATGGGGACTATCTCCTTGCATTACTGTTACATAAAGATTTAGCACTTAATATTCTCCTCTGGTTCTCACGCTGTCCTGAAACTTGAATGTATCCTCATTTTGGTAGTCACTTTGGATAAAAGCTTCTGCCTGTAATGTTATGTATTGTAATGTAATGTAATGTAATGGATAGAGAGTGAAAGGATTCTACAGAATATCGATAAATTCTAGAAAATGTTCCATAGTCCGAACTTCTTCAAGAAACAAAAGATCAAAATTACACAATGGTATTTTACCAGCCCGCTGACTTTATGAATATTAATGAACAGTATGTGAATAGATTTTAAATCTACTGTGCATGCAAGGCGACCTGTGAACATTCCAGACCAAGAACACTTTATCAGCATCCCTCCACTTCATCCATCAAAGGACATGGACCACCGCAGGACCACTGCTGACCAGATATTATAGTGAACCGTTCTCATCACAGCAGTGATACCAGCATCATAATAGCAGTGTGAGTTGTTCCACTATGAGTGTATTGGGCACAGCGGTGCAACTGGGTATTTTACCCCAGGGCTTAAAGTGGTTCACTATGCGCAAATATCTAGCAATAATGGTTCTGCAGTCAGAAACTAGCCACTGATAAAAAGCTAACAAACTGTGCATGGACAAACAGTTTTGAGATTTCTACAGTGTACCAACAAGGTATTTATATCTAATCAATTGTTCTTTGAGTTGACACAGTGTGTAAAAACTGCAGCACTGCACTGGCTGATACACCACCTTCTTCCTGTGATGAAAATGATCAATGACATGTGACGTTTGATGTGCTGTTTGTAGTATTCAAAACCATGCGATCAAACTTCTTTATCTTTTTTACCCATTCAATAAGAAGCTTTTCATATTTTGTGGGAGAGAAAGATCACAGCATTCGTGCAAACTGAACGTGTGTCAGGACGGATTGAGGTTGGGGGTGATCCTCTGTGATTTTTGCTATAACATATGAACTGACGTCTTACTTACTTACCCTTTTGCTCACAGGCAGTTTTCTGACTGAGCTTTGGGCAAACATGATCCCTCTTGTCTGAGAGGATTTGCATGTAAGCTGGTCTTACTGACATATGGCTCGGTAACTGATGCTACTCCACTTTGACTTGACTTGTGACCTCCACTGATAGGGCACAAGGAATGACAGGTGGTCAGAGTGATGGATGTGTGTGTGTGTGTGTGCAAAAATGAAGGAACCTCATTAATCTTGGATGTTTCAAGGTGGTCTAATCCGTCGCAGCGGCTCTAGTTGCCACTCTAGTACCGTGGTTAGCAGTCTGGAAATGTGCATTTTTTTTGTTTTTCCTAAATCCACTTAACTTAGTAGGTGCTTGGTAATTAGCATTAATGGTAAAGCTGGCACATCTATGAAACACAGTGCTATATCACATTTATACTAAAGATTGGATCAATGCCAAACTTGGGATCTGAATTAAGCATTTCTTTACATTTAAAAACAGATTGAGAATTTGATTCGGCCTCAAAACACATAAAAAGTACTATCACACAAACGTTAGCCTTCCAGTTCTATACTAATGTGTCTATCTAATTCAAGCCGGATGGTATGTGAACCCTGCTCTGTTTGATGATAGGGCAGACACTGGTAGGGAAAACAGGTAACTCCTTCATCAGGATTGGGAGCCAGCACCCTTGTTGCATGTAAACACCTTGCAGTTGGAGAAAATATTTTACTAGGATTGTGCTAGAAGGGACTATATATTGAAAAGTATATCATGATACTTAAAACACAATATGATTTTTGTTTGTTTGTTTGGGGTTTTTTCCATACTGGATATGTATGAATAGAAAATGCAAACCAAAACTAGACCAAAAAACAATACAGTTTTAACTTAAAATTAAGAAACTATGCATAGCCTTTCAGGGATTCCACGTTATCTAGTGGTAATCAAATGAACTAGGAAGCCTTAAGCCATATTCTAATCAATCAGTCATGAAACACATGTAGAAACTTTCACATTTTGTTTTGGAAATTTCTCAATTTTGTTTTAACTTTCTAATGTACGTAACTGGGTTTGCTGAATGTAAAATCAGGTTATACACTTGTACTTTAAGGTTAAACAATTTTAGGTTGCTGTAATGTTAGTAGTTTACAAAAGTAGAATATGCTGTGATCAGTGTCAGTAAGAAAACATTCTGTTGTAGCGATCATAAATTGCTTTAGTTGCTTGGATTTTTTCAGGCTATAACTAAAAATATTTCTCACTAAAAAGCAACTTGGAGTAGTTATTCAAGTGTATTTATTAGAAACAATTTTTTTCACCCAAACTTGAGTAATGTCCTTTACTGCTACTTTTACTTGTATCCAAGTAAATCCTCACTTCAGGACAGTACTCCTACTTAAGCAGACATTTTCAGCACTGTTTACACCTATGATCAGCGATGTACTGGTATATCGAGCCTGAACCAGTCCTATAGTCCTATTATAAATCTAGCCATGCTACAAGGACAGTGTGTGAATAACTTGAACATGGTACTTGTGTCACGCTGACCATGATGTTGTGATAATGAAGACGTACAGTCATATCACCCACCCTTAACATGCCTTTTACTTTGTCAAGTGCAGTGCAATATACCAGATGCTGCAGTAGTTTTCAACATTAGTCAGGACCATTGGCAGTAACTGTTGAGTCAATTTGTAATTCTATACATATCTCTCTCCCTTCCCTGCACAAGTGCCTGTGTATGAAAGAGCAGCCACAGAACTAATTATTCCCTTAAAGTCACTTTTTCTGATATAGTTGTGGCCTCGCAGCCCCTTTTCCACAGGAGGGCTACCGGCGTAAATCTGCGTGACAGGCCGGGAGCTGCACAGAAGCTGTCCACATCATGCACAGCAGCTTTGAGACTTGTACCCTCATCAATCTGTGGCGTGAGCTGAAAGTTGCTGGAGGGAGTGAGTGTGTGTATATGTGTGTTTGTGCACGTATGTGTGTTTATATTATTAAAGGCCTGCTGCGGCCAGTTCCTCATGTCCTGGTCCCAGAGGAGGCTTCCCTTACCCGTTCCTCGCTGCCGTTCACAGGCCGGGTAGGAAACATTCCCCCCAGCACGAACACTGCACCACTGCGTAATGCAATATCTGAGCAAAGAAGAACGGAGGCTGTATTTCCACAAGAGCACAGCAACCCCGAGAGATGAGAAGGCAGACAATACACACACACACGCGCACACACACACACACACACACACACACATGTGACGCATACACACGTGCCTATTTCTTTGGGAGCAAGACAGAAGAGAGAGGTGTTATTATAGATTGAAAGAGAGTGCAAGGAAGTGGCAAATGAAAGAAAATTAGTACTGGAGACAAAAGTAACACGCTACAGACTGGAGGACCCATGAGGAATTGGGGGAGAGAGAGGGGTAGAGATAGGGAGGGGGAAAGAGAGAAAGAGAGTGAGAGAGAAATACTTGTGGCAATTTAAAACTGAAGTATGTCCGCAGTACAGCTGCACAAATGCACTTGTGTGATCTACAGTAACACTGAAAGCCAGCCCCAGAACAATAAAGTTGAATTACTGGCCATGAAACCATTGCCGAGGCAGAAAGCCGCAGTGTTTTCACCCTCCAAGACTCTTCCAAGACTTTTGTAAACAAACAAAAAAACCCCCACATAATTTACTTCATTTTTAGCCAGTAGAATCCTCATGCTTTTTTGTTTAAAACTTCAGATTTGGAAACAAAAGGTTGACATCTAATAGAAAATGATCTAATCAGAGTTTATGTCAACTGTAATATCCAACTAGATACAGCCAAGCGAGCTCTGCCATTGGTTAGGCCTTACTTATTAGACCTTGCTTATTAGATTACCACCAACATAATTAGGAAGCGACAAGGGAATGGACTAATCATGTTTTGATTTACAGTGAGTGGGACTAATTTAGTGAGAAGGCTAGGCTTTCTGAAACTTCTAGATACGGCACTGTAGAGTATAGAGCTGTAGTCTAATCAGGTTTCAATCAGAAATGCAAATGGAAAACATAAAAACTGCTACACATGGGCCCAGAGTTAATGTCTGTTAATGTTTCAAATAAAACATGGAATGTATTTTACAAATGTTAAATGTCAATTTTTAGACATACAGAATGGCCTCACCATGACTCACTGTTGTCTTAGCATTCATATACTACTAGAATCCTATAAGGGAGCTAGTATTAGAATTAGCATTACTGTAGAAATGTTATTTTCTCATAGTTACGGTTCACGGTTGATACATTATATGCTGTGAATTCAGTACAGATTTATGCCAGAACAGAACAAATGTGATGAGTGATGTGATGTGACAAGGTATTCTGATGTAAACTGTCATAGTGTCAAATTAAAAACACTCAATGAAGTGTTAGAAAAAAAGAAATAGACTGTGCAAAGTGACATTGTGTGTGTATGAAAATGACTAACTTCTGTTTTTGTTGGATAGATTGATAGATAGACAGACAGAAAGACAGACAAGCGGGCAGGTAGACAGACAGCTAGATAGACAGAATAAACCATACACATATTATTGTTAAATAAATATCATTATTAAGGCTAGATATTAAATCACACATTACAAAACATCCTATTCAATAGTATATCTTCAGCTCATCAGTAACACATACAAGATCACATCATCCATGTTTATGCTAGAGCACATCATCCATCTTTATGCTACTGAGGAGCTGCCTGAGCTGTTAAACTCATTGTTTTCATGCACGCACTCCCCAGCTGCCTTCATCTGCAGAGAACACCCTGCGCCCCATGGGGCAGGGGCTCCTGCTTGCACTCCTCATTTCCTCATTTCCACATGCTTTTCCTCATGAAACCATTTGCAGATTATTAGCTCAGAGCTGGAGCAGGGTGGTGGCAGAGTGTATCTGCTTGCTAAATTATTAGCTGCTGTCTGTAGTCAAAACCATCAGGATCTCCCTGAGCCATGACAGACGACAGCCTCTCTCTTGACCTGAATTAGTTGGTGTGTGTGTTCAGTTTTGCACACCTAGACAAGTACCAAATAGGGCCTTCCTGTCTCTTAATATTACAGTTTTGTATACATTTACACCAAAAAAGGCAGCCAATCTAAAGTCTTAAAGAGACAAATACTAAGTACGCCTATCTGTTTTCACCTCAGCTAACATTACTGGTCTAGTCACTGTTTGCAGCATGGAGCTTCTTGTCCGAAGTTTGGTAGCCTTTAGCTTGCTGCAGTAGTCTTTTGTGCCTCCTAAACAGATAAGTAACCTGAGAACATGTAGTGAATAGAAATTCCCCTTGATGACGTTCTCCAGGTTAATAAAATGAAAGAGAGCACTTCTGAATGGGTTCATGTGCAAAAGTCATTCATTCATACATACATACCGTATGTATATATATATATATACAGGGGGTCTTCGGATTACAAGAGTCTCGACATACAATGTTTCGAGTTTATGACGCTCACACCCACTCCCGCTCGGCTAGCACCATTAGCCTCATACTTACAGACTACGTGGGTGAACTAGTTTGGTTACGTGCGATGGAAGGATCCGCACTAACACCAAACTTTGACTTACATCACTGTCGAAGGAACAGACCTGTGTCATAACTCGTGGAACCCCTGTAGATATATATTTTAACCTTTCAATTTCTTTCCAACTTTCTCAGTTTCATGGCTCTGTTGCCCATGGATTTCTAGTCTTATTTGCCAAAAGGGCCTGCAGATATTTACTCAAATCAAGCAGTGTTAGTCTTCAGACAACTGAACTTCTATAAAAACCTGGAACCATACCGAATTTAAGATCGGACATTTCCGTGTTACACCTCTGGAAACTGATGCAGTACAGATAGTTCTAGGTTCAGAACGGTAGCTATAATCTGCTGTACTGTCCTGCCAACAACAGAGCCCAGCATACCAGCATCACATGGCACATTGCATGCACAATTACACACACTTCTTTCTCAGCAGCATCAGGTTGTAATCACGGCAGCAGATTAATCGAGCCCTTGACTACGCTACTAATGACGGCTGACATGGCAGTGCCAAATAAAGCCCCCATTCGCTCCTCATTTCACTGCACATTTTCCCATTAACCCACAGGTGAGACGTTTATTGAGATTTAATCTGAGAGAGAGAAAGAGAGAGAGAGAGAGAGAGAGAGGGAGAGAGAGTGAGAGAGAGAAAAAGAGAAAAAGAGAAAGCCAATATCTCCATCAATAGGTGGACAACACGCTGGCGATAAAAAAGGATTTATGAGGAACGCCGATGGTCAATTTGAAAACTTTGATGTTGGACCATGGCGAGACAAAACACTATTTAAAGTAATAATTTAAGCATTCCTGGAGATGGAAATACAGACAAATGTTATTGTTATTGTAAATGTAAAAGGAATTAATAAATGATAGGTAACTTCAGTATTTCTGGAACGCTGAAAAACTGAATGTGCCATAAAAGAGACAGATTTAGCCCAATTATAGATAACCTGTAATAACAATTGCATAAATTATATGATGCTTGCTGGTGACTACTAGCTTCAGTTCACTGTTATCAGCATTTGCATGTGTATCTGAAATATTGTTCACATAAATTCTTTTTTGTGAACACTGACACTGGCAATGTTGTTCTGGGTGTTTGTTTTTGCACTGTTTGTTCTATTTTGCTATTCCAGCTGGTCAGAAACTTCAGATAAAACTAAACACTGATATATATTGCACAACTGTGTATCTCGAAAATGTATTCAGACATTTTTGACAGAGCCTCCTATTTCAGTGCCTTTTGTTTTGGTTCTCCCCAGTAGCAGACAAGGTTGTTATTGAGACACATTATACTTATGATCAAAGTTAGAGAATAGGAAGTGTTTGGGGTAGGCGGAAGTGTGGAGGGTGTACGCAATGCTAATCGATTAGAAGCTGCAACAGAAGCTGAACTGGCTCCTTGTGTTTGTGTGTGTGTATGTGTGTGTGTTTGTGCCCGTTTTGTGCATTTTCTGTGCAATTTAAATTTCTGAACATTATTATTGCATGTATATTTGTGTGTGTGTGGGG
>JBBPCX010000154.1:22948001-22978001 GCA_037974365.1 Hydrocynus forskahlii
GGGAGGGGGAGGGGGAGGGGGGGGGCATGACATTGTATCCTCTGCAGACTTGGCTCAGCTCCTCAATCAGTGTGGGCTTGACACTGGTAAGAGACAGAGCCATCTGCCCACATAACACACACACACACACACACAATGATACAGTGAAGACACAAGCCCACTCAAGGCCTGGTAGATGTGGCAGTTTGTTCTCTCAAACAAACACTATTTTCGCTCTTATCTCACTAGAGAGAGACAGCTGCATGCACTGTGAAAATGTACTCCTACCTAAAAAAATGCACTCCTACCATAACACCGACCCATGGGACAACCCCAGCATATGTTCAGTTACTGTGTTAGTATCTGTGTAGGTGTTTGCACAAAAGAAATTAGTTACTGAAAGTGTTTGTCTGGGAGGAGATAAGAATGACTCATTAACACACTGAAGGCTGCCCAGTAGAGCTGCATTGCTGGGGTGTTGAGTGAATTAAAAAAATTAATAATTGGGGACAAAATTTGTGATATTTAATGTAAATCATGAGGCATTCAAAAGTTCGATATACTGTACATGAAGCAGTGTGTGGGGGCGGTACCTTGCTTAAGGATACCTCGGAAGTGTCTCTAACAGTCTTGGGATTCAAACCCACAACTTCCTGCTTGCAGGGCAAACACCCTAACCACTAGGCTACCAGCAGCCTATCTCAAACACACCTGATTACATAGACTGTTAGGGTGCTGAGGAGTCTGCAACATCCCCAGATTGTTTAAAAGGGCTAAAATAACAATAATTTAAAAAATAATCTTAAAAATAATATAATTTAAGTATAGTAAAGACCTGTGTATTCTTGTTTTAGGATGGAGCTTGTGTACTGATCAAATGAATGCTGCCTTTTTATTACAGTAAGTCACATCACTTCCCTTGCCAAATGCTGGCCACTGTGGGGGTGTGTCACTACAATGCAAGCAAATACAATTTTAGGATGTTTTTCTCACTTACAATTTTTTAAAAATGTAATAATTTGAATAATTGCCATAATTAACCCAAGCTTCTACATGGTGTTTGTCCCAGTGTTGAATCTCTTTGGGTGTAGTTACTGTGCAACATAACAGTCTACTTGGTTGCCACTCATTTGCATAAAGTTCAGAGAGAAAGAGCAGGGGGGGCAAAAGCAGTTTGATGTGTCAGATATATGATTATATTTTCTCATCATTCTAGCATTATTTTTTTAATTAACATTCAATCCAAAAAAGAATGCAGGACAAAGGACAAGAGGGAACAAAGGGGTACATCGACACAGGCATAGAACAAGGAATAGCCGGGCATGATTCTAAAGGAAGAAGTACCAAACTGAAACCAGATGAGGGGCATATCAGTTAGGTAGATCCATGTACAAGCCAAAGCATGTTTCAAGCTTGACAAATGGGGAACGGAGGCAAGAGAAGGGTGACAGGGCAGGAATGTTACAGTTACTTATACTTTATGTGTATGCTGCTTGGAATTTCAACTTTCAACTTAAAACACCTTCCTGTTTGTGTTAGGGCTACACAAGAAGGTTATTAAAAACAGGATTGTGATTTGCTACTCAGTGTAATTCGCTTTAGAAGCATCAGTTATGTAGTATTGCCACAAGAACTGCCATATTACTGCAACGGTAGCATTATTTCTAAACTGCTGTTATACATGATGCAAGTTCTTTCATGTGAGAATTTAATAAACATAGGTATTGTCCTTTACCAAATTTGTATGTTCAAGAGTAGTGCATAAGAATCATGATCTCAACGTTGTAATTCTTGTTTACTTAAAAATGGTAAAATCCGCAAAGGTAAATCATTTTGGTCAGATTAATGCAAGCCAGTGTTTCTTCATGTTGCATCAAGACTTCACCATTATTGTTATAACATTTTGAAAGGAATATCTGAATTGCGGTATGAATCAATGTAATTGCAACATGGTGTTGTCTTTTTAATGTGTGGGCCTACCACCCAGTAGTGGCTCGTCACTAAATTTTGCCAGTAATGCCGAGGGTCTCTGTCTTTGTTGCTTTCTTTACCCGCTCCATCTGCCCTCGTGTCTGGACAGCAACACATACACACATCCACACAGATGGAGAATGGAGACATGGGGGAAAAGAAAAGGCCTGTTTGATGGTGTCTGCACAGATGTCTATGTGTGTGTTTGTGTGTGTGTGTAATCAACAGACAGTAAGCAGATCAACTAGTGTGGTGTGGTCCTACAGCAATTAATTAAAGGTCAAAAGGTTATAGTACATGTTCAATACTCTGACTGCTCTCAGCTTTTTAGGCTTATTATCAATGTGTGTGTGATAACACCCCTCCTTATTAGATCTTCAACTCTCAAAACTACACAACATCCATAACTTACATGCAGCCTTGGGACGGAGTAATCTGTGTAGCTTTCCGTGCAGCAATTGAAACTACAAGACTAAGAAAAAGCCTAAGAAATCAAATGGATGGACTTCTTAGATGAATCTTCTCCAATATATAGGTATAACTACACTAAACCATGGAAAGAAACCAGAGGCTCAGAGCCTCAAACCTGTTTATTGCTCTGTTGAAAACGGTGGACCCTAGACACATTCCACAGGGTAGAAGTGATCTGAGTTTCAGAGGTCCTGTTGCTTTTCATTCTGTCTCTTCTGGCCTCTGTACCTGCCAAGCCACATCCAGGGTGACATTACACCCTTAGCCTAAAGGTAGGTCACAAATAAATGCTATACAAATGATACAAGTGACTTATTAAGCTGTATTTGGGCAGGAGCACTACATTTGCTCTTTATATCACAGCAGCATACAGCTTTTGAGCAGCTGGGTTATACTCTGATTATTAATACATTGCTCTCACATGCTGGATACATTTTGGACTTTAAAATGATGGTTGATTATGAAATGTATATATTATTATTTTTAGGAGTGATTTTGAGAACAAGTACTGGGGTACTCGTTCGGAAATGTCAACACACATTTGAAACCACGGTTGGTCCAGCCCTACTTAAAAATTATTAACTAAATTTTAAAAAGTTGGGTTAAGCTGCTCCCTAAAAGATTGCAAGGACATAGGAGGAAACTGAAAGAGTACATGGATGACTCCAGTGCAGACTTACATTACATCTAAATTAGGATGTCTAAATCGGTAATACTACTGAATGAGTAATGGGTGTGATCACGCTAGGTCTCAATAAGCTGGCTAACGGCTAGCCGAATAATAACCCTTAGATTAATGGAACTCTTAAGAACCTGCTCAGGCTAAAAAAGAAACATCACATAGTGACTGAAGATCTGTGGGTTGCAATAACACGACAAAGCCCTAGGGTTGCCGCATTTATTTGCAACACGGTCTCTGGCAAGAATTTGCCACTTTAAAAAGACATTTAGGCGAAAAGATAAAGAGTTGTTAATGATCTCCACTGCAACTTTGAATCCTTTGGGATTTTTCATAGCCTTTTAACTTTTTTTTCCCAAATGAGAGAACTTGGGCAAGGAGCCAGTGATCTAGGGCAGGTGACCGTCATTACAGAGGAGGTAAGGAGGGTACAGTGGAGGCTACCCTGCAGTTAGTCACTTCTTTCTGTAGGTCTTTCATCAACTCAGTTTAGAGAACTCATAACTTGCAAGTGTTATAAGCTCTGGCAAGACCCCAAGACAAAAAACAAGAGCTGAAACACTTTGATTTGATTCCTTTAAACACATTAAAAACACAGGAGCTTCTCAATGATTTTTCTCTGACAGTTAGTGACCCATGAAATAAATCAGCAGAAATGATGCATAGCTTCAACATAGATTCTTTCTATTGAGCTTCAGTAAAACCTTGGGAACAGTTTTAGAAATTGTGAATTACTCGAGATTCAGCATTCAGGCTTGAAAATTAATTTGGTCATATGGATACATTTCACAAAGGGCTACGACACATTCGAGACTGACTCAGACTCATACCCTACAGACAAAACCAAAATGATAAGTAATAAATGTCACAAGCCAACCGGATTAAAATCATTCTACTTGCATTAAAAGATCACACTTTGATGAAATGTCTTACTGTTGCTCAAACACATGCATGTAATACACTGCCAATATGTAAAAGAGAGAGAGAGAGCAAGAGAGCAGGGTGGTGGTGGCCTAGTTGATAGGGTACTTGCCTCTTGACCAAGAGGTCATGGGTTCACCTTCAGCATACCACCACTGGGTTCCTGAGCAACACCCTTAACCCCAAGTTGCTCCCGGGAGACTGTCCCCTGTAGTTAGGGGATGGACATCACTTTACATCAAAGCGTCTGCTAAATGCCGCAAATGTAAATGAGAGAGAGATGCTACCCCCATACACAGATTTTCAGTCCCAGGTCCCTCAGCTTGGTGAGCAGTCTATGGGTGTCTACCGTATTGAAAGATGAACTGTGGTCAACAGCAATCTCACATAGTTCCCATGTTTCTTGTCCACATGACTGAAGATGGTGTGTAGGACATGGGAGACTGTGTCCTCTACTGATCTGTTGATATCAGTAGGTGAACTGGAGTGGGTGTACGGAGCTGGGGCTGGATGCTTTGATAAAAAACTATTTTCCAGCCTTTCTTAATTCCTTAGAATTAAAAAGATAAAATGATACGTGTATATGAGCTCCTTTTAGATTGGCTGCCCTTATTCTAAAAGCAGTCCAGGCTGAAACATACTTTATAGCTTCCATATGAAAGGGTGTAGTTAATCTGGTGTAGACTGAAAATATACATGCTGAGTTTCCATAAGTTGACTGAAGTGGAGTTAATATTATGCTGCATTATTGCGACATCACACTTATTACTTTGAATGCATTTTAAAAAAGTAATTCAGTTTTTTATGATTTCCAAAATATTTTTAACGTTAAACAAAGGGAGAGGTATCTTGGTGAGCTCTTAAAAATGATCAGCTACAGCTTGAGCAAAACAACAGTAGATGCATTTGGTGTCTTGACAAAGGCTTTTGGTATTTTGTGTCTGTCCTTTTGGTAAGTATGAGAATTTAATTATTAAGATTTTAACAATAATCTGTGACTTTTGGAGTCACCCTTCTGTTCAGGCCATGAATCAGGCGCGTGACTACGGGGGGCTGGCTCAATGCCCACCCCCCAGGGACAAGCCCTGCCCCCCCTGAGGCAGGGGTGTGACCATGGGGAGGCTGGGGTGGGCACTGCACCCCCAGAGATAAGCCGTGCCCACCCTGCGAAATGCTCCGTCTGTCCAATGAAATTTCTGGAGAAAAAAAAATTGCATAGGTGACTTATTAAAAAGCAGATATCTTCAAACTCTGTCGCTAGCAGCCTAGCACTGCTGCTACCAACACGGAGCACGGAGTAAGCCCCCCCGGCTTGAAGGATAGATACTTTTTGCCCCCCACACACCTCTGCCATGAATATAAATCTCTGAAGGCCTAGAAGGCTCTATGGGTTCTCCTCTGAAAGACTGTGATCCATCAGTGAGGATGCCATCTCTTTTTCGAATTGTGGAAAGTTTTACCTTGAAGTTGATCACTTGTCACACATTGGTGCAAGTCAGGTCCCTCACAGTAAACAAGACATGAATGTTAATCATGGTTATCACACAATGAGGATATAAGTAAGAATATAATAAGAATTGCACCAGAAGTACAGGTTTTTGATGAATGGCCCAGGGATTTGTCTCCTAATTTTTGTCCAAAACACCTCTTTATTAGGGGCTAAAAACCACACTGGCTCTTGACCGGTGCTTATCTTCATCATCTGCTTTCATGGAGAGGAAGGTGCAGTGGGGAGCAGGGCATGCCAGGTCCACTTAATCACACGGCTTTTAAGGACTGATCTAGAACTGGCTCTGTCAGCCATTAGGCCGGCTTGAAACGAGCAAACTGACAACAAGCACATCTCCCTTCACCTCCAGAGACAGTGAGGAATGTGCACGCTCCATCAACTATCTCCTCTAGACTTTTTAGCCAAGACAAGTAGCTTATTGGCACAGGAGTGGCATTGAAGATACACACACTCATGCACACACACTTACTCTTCCACTCACGCACACTTATACACTATGCACACACACACCCACTCACTGACACTCACACACACACACACACACACACACACACACACACGATCCTCTCTCACTCTCCAGCAAACCTGTTCTCTGTGTTTTTAATTGGCCCTCATTAAGGCCCAAACTGCTGCTGTTGCTCCATTTTTCTGAAAAGTCTCCAGAAATGGTAATTAATGGCAGGATCTGTAAGAAAGCCGGCAATTAGTGGGAGCTGACAGGCGAGAAGAGTGCAGTGCAGGCGGCTTTGATGACTCTGCTGTTCGGCCAAGCCGATTGTTTGTTTTAGCCTGCAGGGCTCCAAAGGGATGAGCGCTGTTTGATTTAATGCTAGCATACACGCGGGTTACACTGCACAGCTGTCTGTACCCTGTATTGACAGGCATGTAGAAATGATCATTAAATTCATACTGCCTTCTGGAATGCCAGTGTATTCAAATAAGAGATTTCGGACTGAGGAAAGCTTAGATGGCCCTAGTCAAGTTAATCTTTATCTCTTTATCTCTCTCTCTGTCTCAGTTTCTGGATTAATGCTTTTTCTTTGTAACCTCCAAGAAAAGATGGAATTCTTTAATTAATTTCTATGTCCAGTGCTTCTCTTTAAGTTTTCATTCTAAGCCCAAAATCGTATGCACACTTAACTCGTGTATGTAAGCCACATGATTCCAATTGACAACAGTTTTGCTGCTGGGAAAGAGGCTGTTGTTGAATAGAAATGTCACCTGTCCTGCCACAAAGGATGAACGCAAGAAAGATTGTCAATAAAGTGCAAGTGGCTGGATTTTCTCCTCACGTCAAGAACAATATTGTAAAAGGGGAATTTTGATATTCTTTTTAATATTTCTATTCATTTTATAATTTAAGAAAATCTTCTGGTTTGGCAAAATTTTAAGTGATACCAAGAAATCTGTGGAACCTTAAAGGACCAGTTTGGCAATGAATGAATGAATGAATGAACGAATGAATGAATGAACAAATGAATGAATGAATGAATGAGAGCTCCAGAGCAAAACTAGAAGAGCATGTTGCAGACACCATACATGTCACGGCAGGCAAGCTACATTTGGGGTGGGGTAACTGTAATTGTATCTTTTTGCCAAACTATTCCTCTAATATTGTCTGATTTTAAATGATATATTAGTAAGCTCTAATGTGTCTGTTTCACTTCCAGAAACAGAATGTAATTTCCGTTCTCTCTCCTTTTTTTCTCTAAAGGGGAGCCAGCATTGGCTAAGGAGAACAACTGCCTAAATGCAGCCAAAGCCTGCAACCTGAACGACACGTGTAAGAAGTACCGCTCAGCATACATCAGCCCGTGTACCAGCAGGGTCTCCACCGCTGAGGTGTGCAACAAGCGCAAGTGCCACAAGGCCCTGCGACAGTTCTTCGACAAGGTGCCTCCCAAGCACAGCTACGGCATGCTCTACTGCTCCTGTCCCGTCGGTGACCAGTCAGCCTGCTCCGAGCGCCGCCGCCAGACCATCGTGCCAGCCTGCTCTTATGAGGACAAAGAGAAACTCAACTGCCTGGCACTGCAAGCCATGTGCAAAACCAACTACATCTGCAGGTGCCTTACCCCTTTTCTTTCCCATTCTTGCAAAACATTATTTCTGAATCATAAAAAATCTTTTGCTTGTCATGCATTGCAAAAACTTCATGGCTAAATCAGCACAGACCTGACTCAAACCTGCTGAGGTAAATTCAAATAGACTCGTTTATGTGATTTCTGATGCTGATTCTGATGTTATCTATACAGACAAGAATACCTTGTATACTGCAGTGGAATTTAACCAACCACGAGTGTGCGTAGACCAGACGTTTTAGGAACTCACTAAATCAATGCTTACTTAATCCTTACTTGATCAATGGTTTTAACATACATACAGAACATTGTGTGCAGAATCAATTACCCTGTTTTGGAAAAAACATGTGTATTATGTCCTAGTTAAATGACTACTTATGTACTAAAAATATGAACAGTTGGAAGCATGACTGTGTGTGTATGCCTTTCAGTTGTGGTGCTGAAACTAATATGAAAAATTTACCACTGATACTACTTAAGGAATCTTTTTTTTTTTACTTCATCCTCTCTGTTCTTGTTCTCTCTGGCTGGGAAGGACAGTCCTCCTTCCTCGCACATCACTGTTATGCTAGCAAATGCATAATTAGCAGTTAGTGTTCTCCTCCAAGTATGTAGAGCTGTCCAGTGGTGTTTTGCTGTCCAGTGTTGTTTCATTAGCAGCAGTTCCATAAGATGCAGTGGCACTTTACATGACTTTGAAAAACTGAATATTAATTTCAAGTGCATTTTGTGTGCATCAAGGCACATTTTGCCCTTCTCTTACCTATGTAAAGCACAGTTTAATTTATGGCATATATTTTTTGCAGGCAGTGGGTGATTGCTGTGGTGAGAAGACCAGCAGCTTCACAGTTGAGGCATAAAAAAACTGCTAGGTTTTACAAAATCTCAAAGAACTTGTGAAGAACAATGCAGACCTGATCTAATTAAGCACTTAACTTGAATCAACAATCATGGAAGCTATATTTATCCCTTAAAACACTGTAGTCAGTGTATCCAGCTGGCTGTGAGAATTTGTGAATCACTGCTACACTTGCATTCGCTTCCTCACAGTGGGAAGCAGTAGTCCTTGACAACATTGATATGGGTGCAGATTAACACAACACAGCAGTCTAAAGTGGAGGATTTAGAGGTGCAAACAACAAACATCTTGCGTGGGGCGACAACACTTATAGCCACTTGTGATTATACAGCATCACCAGGAGGGACATTGAGCAGTAATTCTGGTGCCTTTCTGCTGGGAAATAAAGCGCAGATTAGCGCAAGACGCAGAACATGTGCAGATAGGACAATTACATTGTTTATCGAGGTTGAGCAATAAAGCAGCAGAGCTCAAATTTAGTTTGCTTGGTTTGGAGCCTGCCCCCAAGTGATGTAAATGGCTTGTTAAGGATTCATTAGGTATGGTTTGTGTAAGTATTCTATGTATCATTGCTCCATCACAGCAGTGTGAAGTCTCCAGGCTGAGGGAGAAAAAGTGTGTATGTGGGGAGGGGGGTTAATGACCCTGCTCGATTGGAGCATCTGCAACTGCTCCCACCGCTCGGCACTCTACCAGCTTACACACACACAGACACACACAAAAAATGAGGACATTTACATTGCTGCCCCTTGGTACCTGCAGTAGGTACATTCTTCTCTCGATCCCCCCTTCTTTTTCTCTTTCTCTTGAGGTTTTGTAGAGGCTAGATGAGTTTTGGAGGTTACTGTAGGCGGGAGAGGGTGGTGTAGCACACTGGGGTTTCTCTGGGTTTGTGGAGATGGATTGACACCATCAGACTCCCCCTAGTCCCACACCATATGTCAGGAGCATCACCACATCGCATTAATTCAGCTTCTCCTCCTCTGTGCTTAGCAGCAGAGTGCTGCTGTGATACTTCAGAAAGTGTAGGAGTGTGCATTTAGCAGCCTATTCAGATATCTTGGAGTTGGGATTTGTTATACCTATGATTAAAATGTAACAATCGACAACAATTATTGGTCATTTTGTATGATAAGGCATATGGTTTCTCACTCTTACAGTAGTTTTGCCACATTATCATACATTTTAAAAATTAAGTGTTTTGAAACATTTCCTGCTTCAAAAGTCACTACATGTAAATCACATGCATAATTAATCTTCCAACAATTAATGAATCGAGTAATTGTTCTGTTTATTCAACCCTTTAAACCCCAAGAGAATTCTAGAACGCTCTTGTGAGTTATTACACTCTACAGACTTCTATTGATTACCAACAAACAAAAACATTTTATCCAGTGAAAAGTACCAGTAAATTTTATTTAAAAAGCGAGTGCTGCACTTTTACAAGAAAACACGAACGGATATAAATTGAAACTGAATGACCATTGTAATTTTAATGTTGACAGATAACAATACATAATAAAATGTACATAAATAATATATTAGAGGTGGGCAATTTTATCGATTAATATCGATTTTATCAATTACAGTTCAGGACGATGTGTTTTTATGAAAATCGATTTTATTACTTATTTTACACGCGAGCGCCAAAAGCGGAACTAATGTGACGCACCGTTCTACATGGGTAAATTAGCGCACCGCACCCAAACACTGTAGCAGTGTTTGTCCCCAAGAAAGGTATTGCTACCTCTTTAATATGGAATTGGTTGAAGTCCTGTGTCCGACAGCTTAAGCAGCGCAGCCACTCGGCGTCCTCTGGACTGGACGACTCTCTGCAGTGCTAGCGTTAGCTGTGTTAGCTAGCGGATAATGTTTCAGAGGCCATGCAGAACGCCGGTACTGTTACTGTACTTTAACACCGACTTGCATGTTGTGCAGGTCACCATGCTGTTTGTGTGTCTAGAGTGAAGTATCTCCACACATGTGGTGTGTGTCTGTATTCCCCTCTACGTGCCAACGGTACCGCCCCTTTTATGAAGGGACTATAGTAATTGGTTAAGTCACAGAACGTGGGTAAGCATCAGCCAATCAGAGGCGGAGATTGCATTGTGTACACAAGCGTGCACAGAGAGAGGGAAAAAAACACGACTTGTCGACTTCTCTCAGGGGGCGTCAACATGTGCCTCTGAAGTCGACTAGTCGACTTTTCTGTTAATGCCCTAATGCAGGGGTGTCAAACTCCAATCATAGAGGGCTGTGGTCTGGCACGTTTTGGTGATTTCCCTGCTCAGAAACACCTGGTTCACCTCGACAGTTAATTGTTAGGTTTAGTGAATGTGTTTGAGTAGGAGAACCATTAAACTGTGCTGGACAGGGGCCCTCTAGGACCGGAGCTTGACTCCCCTGCCCTAGTACCATAGGATAAGAATGGGGCATGGTGGAAGGCGATAACAAACGCTGTCGCGATGTATATTGCAAAATATATGGTGCCCATACATACTGTGCAAAAGCCAGGATTCATTAACATGCTAAAAGTTTTAGACCCGAAGTATGTGTCAGATTGCACTGTAGCCCTAAAGTAAAAAAACTAAATAAAGTTAAAACTTGTTTTGAACCATTTATTTGTCATCTGTAGTTTGATTTTAAGGAGGGGAGGGGAAAATCAATTAAAATCGAAAATCGGATTTATTGTGAAAAAATCTGAGATTTTATTTCTAGGCCATATCTCCCAGCTCTAGTTGGTTTTGGAATCATATCTGTGTCAGCAGTTAATTGCTTCAAAAATGGACTGTTAACTGATGAAGCATTTATTTTAAGAAATAAAGTCTGTTCTAAAATTATGTAATTTACTTTTCATAGAACTAAACACAGCATTTCTCAGTAATGCTACTTTGTGTAGGTTTTTTATAGCTTTACAAAGCATTAATTTTGACATGACCATTCACTTCTCTTTATCCCTTAATTAATCAGAATAAATCAGAGCTATTATCTTAATCAAGAATAATCAGACTGTTTGTTGCTTTGCCTTGAAAACTTATGTATGTAAGTAGCTGTTGTTCTGCTTGGCTTCCCTGAATTATGCCTAAATCATAAAGTAGTCTGGGCTGAAACTTTCCTTATAACTTCAGTGTGAGTGGACAGGGCTAAACTGTTAGAATAGGTGGATATATGCAAATTTGTTTTTGGCCATCACCAAATTTATGAGTTTAAAACAGGATGGCTTAACAGCTTTAACAATAAATCAAACCCTTTGAAAAAAATTGAAAATTTTGTTTTTTCATGGTATGGTATTTTCAGATCCACCTGACAAAATGCTACCTTGCTGTACCTGCTGTCCCTCACTTCTAGCATATGTGTTTTATTCTGTCTATTTTGGGAGGGCTGGGCTTAAGCTTTGAATGTGTAAATATAGCCTGAGTGGAACAAATTGAAACACTCCACCTAACGCACCTAATTTTATTTTAAAGAGATGCGTTTTAGTTTTGTAGCTGAGTGTGATCTTTTGCCTTTTCTGGTTTATAAGCCCTGCATGAAAAATGACTTATGCAAGAGTGTGTGTGCAAGTAAATGAAAGAAAGTGTGCATTTGGGGTATTGTAATGCTTGTTTATTATTGTACCAAGCCTGTAACGAACTGTGATGTCCAAACCCTGGTGTGAACTGAAACTTCTTTTCACCGTTACACCCATAGTCATTTTTTTGTTTGCAAAGAGTTCATTCAAAAGGCACTTGGTGCATTTCAAATTGTTATTGTTTGAGTAGTTTCATTGCAGGTTTCTACAGGTTTGCATTTGTATGTTTCTGAGTTCATGTTCCCATAAAAGGACATAAACTCACTGCTACCACTGTGAGGAAAAACCGCCCCAGACAAATTCATGTTAGTATAGCTGGCCTGTATAATTTGAAAATATGAGTATTTGTCATGTTGGTCTTCTTTTCCACTTTAGTATTAAGATATTTCCTTTTTTTTAACCCTTTAGACCCCAACAGAATTATTCAACATACTGCCTAGTTTAAATAGAATCTTTCATATTCGGCTTAAAGTTTAGTTGCAGTACCGTGGACCATTGAAATAAAGTGTATCGTCACAAAACTCAGTTGCTACTCATGCTTTAAAATGAAACTTTATGAAAAGACACCAGACAACACACTTGATTGACAACCAGGGAAAAATGTTGACAGTAAAAAAAAATAATCGACATAAAATAAACTGGAATAACTTCTGTTAGTGTTTTAGTTGTAGGCTACAGTATTTACTGTGAAATCCAACATCCTCATAAACAGAAAATGGTTGGTCATCCAAGGTGAGAGAAATACTGACAAAAAAAAGTCTCACTGCTGATTTCCTGCCGCTGCTCACATTTAGACCCCGACAGATTTCTTCCTGACTTTTTTCAGAGTTAAAAGACTTCATTTATTTTCTGTAACTGCTTAATCTTTGCTAGGTGTTGTGGGTAGCCTGTCCCGGGGTCAACGGGCACGAGGGGACTCGCCTTCGGCGGGGCACCAGCCCACCCCAGGGAGCACATACACACACCACTAACTCAAACACTCACACCTACAGTCAATTTAGAATCCCCAATTCACCTGACACGCCTGTCTTTGTCCTGTGGGAGAAACCAGAGACCCCGGAGAAAACTCACACCACCACGAGAAGAACATGTAAACTCCACACACACACAAGACCATGGGCCGGTTTCACTAAAGTAGTTTACACTGGTCTATGGGGTAAGATAGGTCTTAAGTTTGTTTATAGACCAGTCTAATGCAAGTAAGTTTCACAGAAGTTAAGACCGACTCATTTTAGACATAAAAGTTAGCCACCTCACCCCCAGGCTAACAAAAGTCTAAAGTGCTGTGTCACCACGGTAACAGCAGAAAAAGAGCAAAAAAACAGAGGAAGAGATGACTCATAATTTGTGGTTTGCTGAATTTATGGAGACAGCTGTAAGACGGGAAAGAGTTTTCAGGGATCGTACTAACCCACAAGGACCGAAATACTTTATACTTAAAATATTTTTTGAACCGCGACAACATGCCTGATGACAGCAGGATTTATACAGTTAACGGATGTGATGATCTTGTTTGCTACAATCTAAATACAGTCAACACAGCCCTTTAAAGACTGAGACAGTCTGGTCAATCTACATTAAAATGGCAGTGTTTAACACAAAGACAAATTATTTTTTTTATTGTTACTCATTTGACTCTACTCTTGACTGTTGAACACTCATTATTTGACTGAAGGACTTGAGCTCAGTTGCTTGTTTAGACATGGCAGGCCTGAGAAATGTATGGAAAGAGAGCCAAACCTAATTGCCAAATCTATACAGATTTATTATAACCCATGGAAACAACTTCTGAGTCGCTCTCCTCGCTATTGAATTTACAAAGCTTCTTATTTTCCATGTTGCCTTACATATTGCCTGCTGCACTGTTTAAGGTGGAATGAAACCTTGACTCCAACTGGTAAACCAGCTAAACTGACCATGAACATATGTTGCTAAACTAAGATTTTAAGAGTCTTGAAGTTACTTCTGTGTCATTTAATGGTTAAAGTGTCCAGATAGTGGCCTGGCTGTTACGAACGGCTGGAGCAGTGGTTAGTGACCATGTTTTCTTTCTGGGCCACGTTTACTGTATATTGTTTTGGGCCATGTTTACTCTATATATTGTACTGTATTTGAGGTTAGAACCTATCAGGTAACACAAGAAGACTCACTAACAGTGTTACATTTTAGGTTGTTTTAGTTAACCTGGCCTGTTTACCCACACCCTCTAGAAAGTTTAGACCCTTTCTGTTGATATGCTTTGGTGCTTGACTAATTTTTTTCCCATTTGATGAAATGCTGTGCTCATCTGCTGGCCATTGTATATTCTGCATGAATATGTGCACGTGTTCACGCTGTATCAAGTTGTCCACAGCTCAAAGTGGCATTGTGTGTTCAACTGGTGGAAAAGAGAGATATGCAGGTGGGCTAATGGGCATGCTGCTTTTAGACAATGCCCCATTCACTGTCCACTACTCGGGACGAATGCATTATAATCCTGAATCGCTGCCTTTCTTGACCTCTTTCTCACTGTCTGTCTCCCCTTTCTTCTCTCTCTCATTCCTCTACTGTCTTTCACTGTCCTCATATGTCATTTATTTTGCTTCTTTCTGAGGATAGTTGCTTTTTTGTTGCATTTGGCCATAGAACAGGAATAGGCTTGCTCAGCCTTTCTTCTTTTTTCTTAAGACAGTAACCCCCGGCTGTGAGGAACATGGATTTAGTCACGTCTTACCTCCTGAATCAGCACAACCTGTCAATCACACACTCCTTTCCCTGAGACCCTTACACATAATTTTGCATCCTTGAGTATAAAGGGTTGGTATTATTATTATTATTATTATTATTATTAAGTTTAAAGAGACCACATAGTACTTCACACCATGCTTACCATGTGCTGCATCATGTGAGGTTTTCTTATTGGTTGCTAAGTCATTTCATGATGTGCAGTAGTCTTACCATGTGAATATCACTACTTGTCAATATACTTGTCACCATGTCAATATTATTTATACACCACTGATCTATATTATATGCAGTAACATACTCCTAACCACCATTTGTGTTGTTAGTAATTCACTTCACTGTAAGTTACTCATCTATAGTATTAATACCCAGCATTAGTGAATGTGGAGTAGTGTATTTTCATATTGAGTTTTTTCTGAAATTTTTTTATTGGCATTATTTAGACTTCATAGTTTATATGGCTCTTGTCTCTGTGTGTCATTGCAGTTATAACATAAGCAATTTCCTCTGGGATCAATAAAGTTTTCTGATGCTGATTCTGAATACCTCTGTTTAGAAATAAGACTATGTAGTATGTAAACCAGCACCTTCACTTCTCATTTGCAATGGTTTCTTAAGTCTTGGATTTTCATACTCAGTAGGTATATGTATTTTTTGGCTGAAATTTAACCGTATTCCTCACATTTACCCACCTTTTCAACTTACAGCAGTGCAGCTTTGCCCGTTCACATTAATAACAAGGTTTGGCTTTGAGGAAATGTGACAGCGGGGGGTTGTGGTTTGTGGGTGGGTCACAATGTGATAGCTTAGAAGGTTAGTTGTGGTGAACTAAATTTGTTCAGCAGGGGTTAGGATGGACATTTTAAGCAAAATGCTATTTGACATAGTCTTCTTGTCACGTTTTTGGCTGTTTGCCGTATGAATATACATAAATATCATAAGTGGACCTCTTAAAAATATAGTGCAAGAAATGTAGGTGGGTCTTGGAATTTGGATGTAGGGTCTTGGGTGTTAGAACTTAAGAATGTTGACATTAGATTTAACCTTCTACTCCCCGAATGCCTGCTCCCATAGGGCTAATTTCACCTCTTGTTCTTCAGACTGCCACTTTGTGTGCAGCTTAGGAAAACATGATCTCACAGTGGGAAACTCTCTGTAAGGCCAGTACTGTATTGTCAGCAGCTCTGAAGCAAGAGAAAAGTCAGATTAAGTTGCAGCTGTGGGTTTTACCACCAGTCAAAGTTAGTATATTTGTTACATGCACTGTGTTAGTTTGACCTGATTGTAGTTTCCTCTGTGACAGCAGACAGTGTGTGTGTGTATGTACACGCCTGGAGAGTAAGCGGGATCAGGTGTGATGTTGATGATAATCTCAAATCCCTGCTTGACATGCACACGGTAAAACTGTAAGCATGCTTTAAACTGTAATATGTACACTGGATCTTTGCCCTAACTGCTGAGAACTGGCAAACACAGATACAGATGATGCTCACGCTTTGGGACTCAAATCAGATGGTGGACTTATATTTGGACTTTGATTTATGGAGTGGGCAATATGGCAAAAATATAGTATTACGGTTTGGATGATTTGATATGGTTTCAAAAGTTGGACAAGGCGCTAGTAAAGATATTATTTAAAAAATACTTTGAATGCAATTAAACAAGACTACTTATGTTCTTATCTTAAGGTGGTCTTCTCTGATTACATCATGTGGATGGTCTGGTACGTGCGCGTCACTTGCCTGGGGAAGAGATGGAACCAGGATGCACTATGAGAAGAAGGCATAGTGATAGAGGCAGTGTGAGGCTCTGGGCAGTGTTCTTCTGGGAAACGTTGGGTCCTTTCAGTAATGTGGATGTTACTTTGAAACGTACCTTCTATCTGAACACCATTGCAGACCAAGTGCACTCCTCTATGGCAGCGGTCTCCCAATGGCAGCGGCCTCTTTCAGCAGGATAATGCACCCTGCCACACAGCAGAAACAGTTCAGGAAAGATTTGAGCAACATGACAGAGGTGTTATATGTTGTTGTTTAAACAAATTGAGCATGTGTTGTTTTAAGACAGGAACTTAAGAAAAATTATTCATATTGAGATGTTCTGCTATCTGGGTTCAGTCATTTTCTTTACCTTTTTGTCTGCTAGTGAGTGTAGTGTCTTGTTATGATTGGACTGCTTTGTTTTTTTCTTTTAAAGTGACACCAGATGCATTTAAATGTATTTCAAAACAATCTGAATCAAACTGGAACTTAAAACCTAAAGAGAAACAGTTTTGCCACACGAATGGCACAGTTTCACGTGGTGTTGAGTTTTAATGAGATTTTTAGCATTGTATGTCATTATGAGCATTGTGTCTGTGATACATAGGTGCTATTTCAGGGACATTGCATCATAGACATAATGCTCATAATCACACATAATGCTGAAAATATCACCAAAACAAAAAAGCAAATCACGATATATTGGTATGTGTTGACCGAGCTGCTCTGTACAGCCAGCACTTGAAGGCCATCCAGCATTAAGATTTGAGCAGCTGTAATAATTTATATACATGTCAGTGTGTGAGCAGATACGGTGTGTATCTGCCCTGATAAGCACATTAATTGACTTTCACGCCTGGTGACCCCTGTGTATCCTGTTTACACCACACAGACCACTCAGCATGCAGCAATATGGTACAAGGATGACCCAGTATTGATTACTGCTTTATCATATTAGTGTACAGGATTGGTTTTATTGTGTGTATGTGTGTTTGAAGGGGTGGGGGTGGGTTGCATCCTCTCTCTGTCTCTCCCTCTCCCTCTCCCTCTCCCTCTCCCTCTCCCTGTCTCTCTCTCTCTGGGGGCTCAGGAGAAAACATCATCTCCTTTTCAATTGTCTTCTGTGGTTTGAAGAAAGTGTGTGTATTATGCCTCATCAGATCTCTTTGTTTAGGTGGAGTACATACAAATTCATTAATTAATTCATTTATTATCCGAGCAGCCTATCCTAAATGGGGACGGAGAGGGGTTGCTGGAACCTATGCCAGCGCTCATAGGGCGAAAGGCAGAGAAATATCTCTACTTACAGATTGTTTGACGTCTTAAGTCCTTCTTAAGTAGCTGATCTTAAAGTTGTTACATGAATACAAATCATTGTATTCCATATTTGTCATAACCTTCATTTTTGACAGTGCAGTTTGCACAGGTTAAAGATCCTGCCTTTTAACATCAGGTTTTTTTTGGCCATATTGCCATTATTCAGTTATGTATTTTTTGGGGTGTGTTTTTTTTTTTTTTTTTTTTTTTTTTTTTTTTTTTTTGGACACAACCTGTGTCTGTAGAAAGGGCTTGATTTTGCTGTGATTTCTCACACTTGGCTTTGAAGATCAGTGGCTCAGGAGAACCTCACCTGCAACACAGCCGTGCACTCGGTTGCACAACACTACACCCTCACCCCCCTCTTCATTTACTGCCCGCTGAACCAGAGCACTGTTGTGGGGGGAGACTTTGTTCGGTGTGTGAGCCTCACGTGAAAAGGAAACAAAGAGAGATGAATCAAGTAGTTTTTCTGTGTTGCTCTTGTTGCTACTATGAAGTCAGCGTTTTACCTAAAAAGAAAAATGCGCTTGTGTTGTGTGGCGTGAATGATTCAAAAAGGTAGTTGGGAGCAGCACAATGCCCAGTCACACCAGTGTTTTGTGAAATTTCGTGAGTGGATGTGCAGTTACAGTTGCAGATGTCTGTACTGAAAAAACTTTCAATATGCAAAACTTTTCTAGTTCAACTTTGAATCTAAATTGCATCTAAAAAGAATCTAAAAAGTAGGTGTTTGAGGTGTGTTCAGCTCTAAAAATGTGGTTCTACAGCTGTACTGTCTAAAATAGATGATGTCCTAATTGAACATGACATTTTTATTTAATTTCTTATCCCGCTATAAGACATGACATGTTGGGCAGTTAGTGAGGATTAGGTAAAATGATACAGTTGTCTTTATGTTCTGCTTTTTTGGGCTGTCAGTGCTGTCTGAACAAAACATTATACCTCTTGTTGTAGACACTTTCTCTACACAGTATCAAATTATCCAAAATGACTTAAATTGAATTTTTGTAGCATTTACATTCGAGGTTTGATGTTACATATCTATAACATCTTTTTGGAAGGACATAGTTTTGATCTGCCAGCGACATTCTAGTTGTCCAAGTGGCCAAATCTGACTGGAGGTTGCGGCTTGGTCATGCCTGTTACACAATGTGAGCCAAACTGCAAGTATAATGTGACTGCGGCTTACAATTGAAGACATTTTCAAGAAGCTAGAATTTTCCCCTTGATGTTCCACTGGTCAAAACATTTTGTGCTCCAGTGTATGCCACATGAATTGGAAATTTATGGTCCTCGCCAGAAGCGATTCTGTGCAAAACTAATTGTTTCTATTTGTAATAAGCCTTGTACTGTGAAGATGATCTGGAAAATTGGAAAAGTGTTGCAGTCTAAAAATGACTGTTATACTGAAATGCAGTGTGTTTTACATCAGAACTAGTTGCTTATGGTTTTTCGCTGTTGTTAATGGTTGGAGCTGCAAGCTGAGCCTCAAAAAGTCTTTGTATTGTGGTTTTAGATTAAGTAACTCTGAAAGCAGACCTCAAGGTGATTAAACATTAACCTTAAGCATGAAAGCTACTGTTTAGGATTGTGTTTTCCATGTGAAGTAACACTCCATTGCCAGTCAGCGCAGTACTGTGTGTGTATAAGAATCACAGATCACAGAATGTTCATGGATACAAAATGTCCAGAAATCCATTCTTCTTATTGATTTCATGTATATTAGTTATAAATAATGATTACTAATTTAATAAGTGGTCCCAGACCTTCAAATGTTATTAGTGCTGAGAGACTGAGATGCTATGCTGGAGCCTCATAGTTTTGTTTGATAAATGCTAGCTTCAGAACACTAGTATAGAAAGCTATTGCTGTAAACTAGGAAAGGAAAGGAAAGGACAGGACAGGACTTGGAATATGTGGTGTGAAACTTTGTAGTTTTCACATTAGCTTGCAGAAATTAGTATGTAGCAAACAACAAAACCTTGCTAAAAGCGATGAGTTGGATTATATGTTTAATTAAACATTCGTGTCTTCAGGGTTTTGCATTTAAGGAAAAAAAGATTCCAATTTTTTTATATATATTTAAAAATGTCATTACTGTCTGAGCAAAACCTTGTATTTGTAGAATGGTCACTTTACAGGAGAAGGAAAAAAATATTGCAAAATAATGCAATATTGCAAAATAAAGCTGGAATTTTCAATTCATGTAAAAAAAGGTCAAAGGACGAGTGTAGAGATAGAAGGGTCTTTTCAGACAGTGATATAATGATTCACACACTGGAATGCATCTATTGTTGCTGCACTAAATACACACTTGAACAGCATATACTAAATCTTTTGGCTTTAGATTTGTGACATATGTCCATGTTATGGATTTGAAACTGTAAATCAGATCAAGTTGAGCTACAAAAGTAAAGTGTTGCTAAGCTCTTTATACCCTGTGTTAAGCTCTCATGGGCTGAGCTCAGCACATGTGAGTTGGTATGGCATTTCTGTCGGTCCGTCCAAGCACTTCAGCGGCTTGACTTTTTTTAGCAGCCTGAGAGGAGTGGTGGTTTCATTTTACTGAGCTTGTAAAAGACCTGCATGATCATTTTGACATCAGTCTCACTACTGGGTTTTGTTGGAGCTTTTATTTTGTTACATTTATTTTTCAAACTGAGAACATAAGACCTCATGCTTATAGAGCGCTTTTTGTCCTTGCCAAACTCCTTAATATTAGACCAGTTTTATAAAAATCTTGTTTGCCAGAAAGGACAGTAGATGTCAGGCTGACCTGAATAGCATATTTGAAATCTGTTTAATAGGTGGAAACAATGTATTAATAGTCAGCTGAGACCCTGCTGTATATAGAAGCCATGATTATAGCCTCTTGTCCAAATACAGTTTTATGTGTCATGCTTCGGGTGTAACAAATTACAGTTTATTTTATTTAGAGAACTATTTTATCATTTTGTTTAGAGAGCTAATTGGAGGACTGAGAAGGTTTTGGAACAGGACCGCCATGGAAGCAATGTCAGAAGTCCCTCCACTTCCAGAACTCCACAACAGACAGATTTGAGGTTCTGCAATGTCTGTTTTCGGGTTGCCCTCATCAGAGAGGAGTCAAACTTTGATAACATGCCAGCCTCATATTGTAAATGTTGCTCTGAGCATTTTTCTAAGAGACCAGACATACACTGAAATACATAGGTGGGAAAAGATCAATGCTAAAGGTCACTCATGCCCAGCCATGCACCTCTTTGTTCCCTCTGAGAGAAAGGTGTGGCCATTTGGTGGTGATCAGATGCTTTCAGATTAAGTACAGTTACCAGTTTACAGCTCCTGTACAGCACAGTGATTTTGTGATACCTTCAAAATCATGACTCTGCCATTCTTTATGTTCTCATAGTTATTTTGGTCTCAGGAAATCAGGAATAAGTATGTGGTACATTCAGTCAGTTCATACCATCTGAAGATGTGTTTCAGAATAAATGACTGAGCCAAATTAAAAGTGGCCCATATGACTATTAATGAGACCTAGTGCTCTAGTGGTGAGTTGTTGTAGATTCATACCAGGAAATGTTTTTTTCTTTTTCTTTAAGTGTTGTCAACAGCTCCAGTAGTTCCCTCACAAAGGCCAAAACAGGAACCGAAACTTCAGTCATCACATTTGCTCTAGTTGTGTCATCGATTATTCTGAAGAGGGTTTCGAAAGGTTGCATTAGCTGTTTTGCAAGAAAATATTTTTTCTTAATCTTGGAGAATGTGTAGCAGGTCAAAAATGATTTGCTCTTCAGCACACATGAGCAAATCGGATTTCTAATACCTTTGCATTCTGTAATATTAATGGAAAGTAATACAGGGTCTTTTTGCAGAACAGATATTAGCCTTGTAAACCAAACCTTTTGTATTACATTGTTCAGAATTTTCCATCATATTTGACTTGAGGCATCATAGCTTTGATTAAAGAAGCAGCTGAACTTGTACTTCAGTGATTGCAGTTTTTCTGTTGGCTTTGTAATATTTGGAAATTCAGCAAAGGAGTCTTGATACTGTGACAGGTACTCTTGTCAAAGCCCCCGCAGCCTACAGAAGTTATGCACAAACTAAGCAGCTGCTGTTTCACTATACATGACTTCCACTGCACTGTTGTGGGAACCTCATATCTATTTATACAGAACGTGTCGCTGGAGGTGTCTTGGAAATCAAAAACTTTTCTCTTTCTAGCACTATGTGTATTAGGTACTTTGCATCATCGACTCAGGAATGTGTGGTTTTAAAACTAGTGGGACTTTTTGATTGAGATTTTGAGAATTTGGAGATAGAAAGTTTTGTCCCTGCTTTGTTATTTATTGACAAAATATTTTTAGATACAGATGACCTCATGTTTTGTAATTTGCTCTGTCACTGTAGTCAGTCTAAGCACCCGTGAAGCAATAGGTATGCTTGTAGCAATAGGCGTGCTTGTACTACACTGGTGATAGGCTGCCTAAATTACATGTAGGTGTTTTTAATGTCTGCTCCATTGCAGTCAGTAAGCATGCATAATGCCTCACATTCATTTCTGGAGTAAGCCACACCCCCTTACAATATTGATCCTAAACTGGTGTTAAGGTCAAGGTATCTTCTATTCTACTACAAGGTCAAGGTATCTACTGGCATTAATCATGTCATTAACTAGTGAAAATTTTTCCAATACAGATTTCCCTGGGGCCTGTCAGCCAGCTATTATGCTGGACGAGCCCTAGTGTGGATAGCTCTCCTCATGGGCCGGCACTGGCATCAGAGTGACAGCAGAGTCAGGGTAGCAGGTCATGAAGCAAAATAAAGTGCATTAAATCAGTTTGCAGTGTAACAAGGAGAAGCGAGGAGCAGACTGGAGGCAAATCCTTGACCCTGAACTTGACCCTGTCATGACTGAGCAGTGACACTGTTCATTGGAGCGAGCGAGACAAAACCTGGGGAATGTGGCCGAATCCCTGTGGAAGGCAGTTACAGTAGGACAAAGGCATGTATAGGCCACTGAAAAAGGAGAGCATCTTTGTTTTTTTTTTGTTTTTTTTTTTTTTTGTCTTTACCCGGGGCTGCATTATAACACCAGTGATTACTGGTAGGATTTGGAATTTTATTACAGTACAGATCTGCAATATTTTTGGTTTTCTGACAGTAGTCAGTTACACATCCAACAATATCCACAAACCCTTTTTTTAAAGAGTGAATATGTCTACTTAAGGTGCACTAGTTACTGACAAAGACTTTCAAATTTCATGTACTGCTTTTCTATGGATATTACATTTGTATAATGTCCATAGAAAAGCATTGCCAATTGAATGAACTGCTCTGGAGAAGCCAGAAATGAGCCAAAGGCTGCTATGCTCAATGTTGAGTCAGCTAAAGCCCCCTCGACAGCAAGCCGTGGAAAGGGGGAACTGTGTCCACTGAAGTGATGGAGCTCCATCCAGTACCTTTGGAGTTTGTTAGGGGGGTTCTTTCAATACCCATGTTTTCAGGACTTTTGGACATAGTGTAATTGTGTAGAGGAGTACTTTTTGAGGTTGGCCGAATCTGGAGCTCCAAAGTAACAGTAGTCCTGTTTTAACCTGCCTCGCACTAATGAAATAACAAAACCTGCTCGCAGACATCCGGGCTATGACCTTTCCATGCAAGCAGTCCGTAGGAATTTGCGTAACTTACGTAGAGACTTTATCCCGATCCAATCAGCCAGTCAAATCCCACAAATGACATTACATAACCTCCTCTGGTAAACTAATCCAGCTCCGGTAAAGCCCAACTCTTAGATATTTGTAGCTATTATTGTTGTTTGCACAACTGTTTAAATCCACATTTATAGGATCAGTTTGATCTGTGGTGTGGATAGACAAGTCCACACTTTCCCCTGTTGTTTTGATGTCAACAAATGACAAAGATGTCTTAGCAATGCCATTTTCTTTATGCTAAACAAGCCTGTTTGCGCTCAGTAACTTGATTCACTATTCAAATTAGAATAAAATCTCTCGTCTCCTACTTACAAACACAAATGTGGGTGTATTGAATGTTTAGAATCTACACTTTTGACAGGCCGTCCTTAAAGCTGAACCTAAAAATGCCTAGTTTTGTTGATAACTGCAAGAAACACCAGTAATGTCGGTAACATAGAGTGCAAGAGTGTTCCCTGTTTATGCTCTGCACTGATGCTTCATCTTTCTTCCTCTTACTTCTCGATGCCACATGAAAAAACAGCACTGTTGCTGCTCCTTTTCGTTAGTTGGAGCTCTGCAGGTTTTTGTCAGTGGCACTCATTGTAACTGAGCCTCAGAGAGCCCCCGCTGAGCCAGCTGCGATCAGCCTGGCCGTAGAGGATGAACCGTAGCAGTTGGAGCAGTTCTGGAGACATTCACAGTGAATGTAGGTGCAGTTGCACAAAGTCTGCGTAAAATCAAAAGGGAATGTGTCAGCATGGAGGACCTGATTGAAATGATTGTGTGGGCTATGTGCTTTGTTTCATACGCAGATGATTTATCTTATCTTGCTTTAAGATGCAATAGTGATAAGAATTACAACTGGCATTTTTAATGACCAGAGATACCCTTGAGAGATGTTTCAGGTTGTGTGAGTGAGAGAAGGAGAACATAACTGGTCATGCACTACTGTTTAATAATCAATAATTAAATAGCTTTTAAAGAGTTTGAAATAATTGTTTTCAATCTTACATGACCCATTTCGTGTATAAATTATGCTGTAATGCTAATGTGATGGTAAAGCTCATAGGTTATTGATAGGAAAAACAAGAGAAAAAAAAAATCTGTATCCAGAATGAAATGTAATTGAGAAAACCATCCAGAATGCCTTTTCTTGGAAGAGTGATCTATATGATCAATATATTTTATAGTATATGAAAATGACAGTATTATTACAAATGATTTAAAATGGCTAAAACGACCATTTTTGTGTATATTAAATAGATTATGAAGTGGTCCAGGCCTTGAGCAATAATCCCTTCTCTTTCCCGCAGAGCTTCCAGAGGACTGGACGGATACGAGGGAGACCCTGCTGGAGGGGATGGTGTTCCAGCTGAAGTACCTGGGCGTGACGCTGGTGGAGCAGCCGAAGGGAGAGGAGCTGTCTGCAGCGGCTGTCAAGAGGATTGTTGCTACGGTGAGCTCACCATGGAAACAACCTCTAACAACACAAAACAACTGATGGGGTTCGACTCCTTTTTGGATTCTGTGTGTTTTTCCAGTGGTCTTTGGAAAGGGCGTTTCAAAGCTTAGGGCCATGTTCAAGATCGAGACCTTGACTATAGTCAAAATCTCAATCCAGTCCATTATGGTCAATAATGTCAAAATAAACCAGTGTGTTACATATATGAAAAATGATAGTTGCTGGGATCTCATAAGCCTCTGCTAGAGTGAGCTTTAAGGCCAGAAAATATATTTCTCTCCTCACTTATTTGGCTGCTGTGTTCATTTGTAATTATAGGACAAATTGACATATGTTTCTTCCTAGATGACAGTTTTGTGACCAAATTAAAAATTACTATATTCTACAACCACAAATTAAGTAAACACATTTATTAATATGTTCTTATGTTTGATAAAGATTAAGCTTCAACTCTCATCCTCTTGCTGCTGGGGGCATTGTCAGTTTAGCTGGTTTACTGCAAGAAGAGCCATGGAACAGAAGTCAGAGTAATATTTTACCATTTATGGCAGAATGCAGGTCTTGACTTTTTTTTTTAGCCTGGGACCCCTCTGCAGTATGGGAAAAAACTAACTCTTACTTTTCAGAAGTGAAATACAGAGGGTCATAGACATTTTAAAAGTAGTCTGTGGTGGTTATTCAGTTATAATAAGCAGGCAACTTTATGTTCAAATAAGTGGCGGACAGATATATATACATTTTTGAGCGCGATTAATCGTATCGTTATACACAGAATTCAATAATGATTACAAATGTAGTGTATTGTGCACTTTTATTTTGCAAGTATTGCTATATGAACAAAAGTGCAATAACATTTGGTTTGCGAACACTTTAAACAAATAAGGCGCTTTATAACAGTAGTGTTCCCTTTAACACAGTCACACAGCTGTAGTTCAAATATTTCTGTATATTTCAACTTAAACAACTCTACAGCACTGAAAACTGTAAACGTTTTTTTTTTTTGTATTTGAGGACCCCTGTCTGTATGTATGTATGAACTCCTGGAAGATCCGCTCTAAGACACAGGATGAGACGTGTGTGTATATACATTTTTTTACTGCTGCAGGGAGCTGGATCTTTTCTCTGCAGGTCCATTTAGTCACAGGATAATTATAATAAGTATATTACAAGTTAACTATGTACCTAAAACAAGGGTGGGGTTTGTGTTTTTGTGTGCATTCATTTGCAAGTGGAGCAATGTGTGATGGGAATCAAAGTATGCAGTTCCTTTTTAAACATGCAGCTACACAGCACTTTCATTGAATGGTAATCAAAACCTTTCCCCTGCCCTTTTCACCAAGTCACGCAAAAGAACAAAACTGGAATTTGAACAGTGTGAACATGAACAATGTGATCATGAATGTGATCTTTCTTTTTTCTTTTCTATTTTTATTGATCACTCTGTCTCTTTCTCTCTGTCTCTCTCTTGCTTTCTGTCTCTTTTTGTCTCTCTTACTCTGTCTCTCTTACTCTTTGTCTCTCGTTCTCTGTCTCTCTTTCTCTCTGTCTGTCTCTCTCTCTCTCTGTCTTTCTCTTTCTGTCTGTCTCTCTATCTGTCTCTCTGTCTCTGTCTGTCTCTCTACCTGTCTCTCTGTCTCTGTCTGTCTCTCTCTCTCTCTCTCTCTCTCTCTCTCAGGCCAAAGCCAGTGGGAAGAAGTTGCAGAAAGTAACGTTAAAAGTCTCTCCAAGAGGGATCATTCTTTACGACAGTGCATCAAATCAGCTGATAGAAAACATCTCCATTTACAGGTCAGTCTCCTAAGCTTTGCGCTTCTTCTCGTATTATGCAAGACAAGCATCTCTTTGTCAGTACTTTGTTCTTGATGCCCAGAATGAACATTATGTTCCTTTTGTTCCCAGATTGAAAAAATCTGGCACTCTGTGAGCTACTCTGATCTCATTTTGTGACCATCAAGCTGTGATTGTAGAACATTCTTTCTTTAAACAGCTACAAAATGTGTTCTTTCTAGTATTGAGTATGTATTTTTCCTACCTACAGGAGCATCAGAAATCAGAAAAGAGTGACATTGTAGCCATCTTTGTTGTTCACTTGGTCTCGTTCCACTGAATGGAATAGAAATGAATCGGCAATACTTTATTTAAAAAGGACTTACATAGACTTTGTGACACATGCAGAACCATTTAAGAACATTTAAAAAGTGACATATCAGGTTTTATAGAAAAACTGTATTCACACACTGATTTGAATGGAGTGACATTCAGTAGTCTTAAAACTGAAATGACTGACACTTCTTAAAAGCTCTATTAATTGTTTCTTTTGACTTGTACGTGTACATGTTTGCTCCTATACGCTGTCTTCAGTGCAGAGTTCAAGGGCTTATGAGTGTATGTCGCTAAGAATCTGCTAAGAATCTGAAGCTAAGAAACATCAGCATTGAGTCAGACATCACCACAACTGTTAGCATGGCACGATCTGAAGTAGCCTGTGTCCTGCTTAACGGTAGCATTTCTCAGTCTTAGCACATATATACTATATAAACTGGACTATATAAACTGGCTCTATGTGCATCTACCTAGGCTCTTATTTAAATAAAATATATTTTCTCCAGTTAGGCATATTATTTTACTATTTCTCATCGTTATCAGTGTTATGAACTATAATATGTATGAACTGGATAAACTTAAAGGGAGCATTTTTCCACAGGGTAGCATAATTCATCAGAACACTGGAAATATTATATTAGGGGTTGACGAATGAGTGAAACACGTGAGACGCCAAGTGCAGCACACCCCCACATTAAAATGCTTCTGATGCCCCTGCGTGTTTGTACATTGTCATAAACTGCACCTTATAGATGGATTTAGTTTTATCATTGTTCTTGCTGAAGCATTTTTTCTCTCAGCATATTAGGTCATATTTTTGATTGCTGTGACTGTTACTGCACAGAAACAGTTATTAAATAAAGGAGATCTGTAGTGTTGATTATTCATTCACTCATATGCCAAAATTCATTTAAAGTTTTAGATACTTTTACAGCAAAAATGTGAGCGATTAATCTAGTTTAATTAATCACAGAGCTTGTAATTAATTAGATTATTTTTTTAAAATTGCGTAACACCCCTAATAAATACACATTAAAACATTTTAATCGTTATTTAAGGCTTATGCATGTGCTATTAATTTCATACTGAGGTGGATTTCAAATAAAGAGTTACTAATGAATCTGTGTGGCATAAACACAGGCTTGTTTCCTCTCAGACTGGAACAAAAGAAGGGGATGTTGTTTTCTCTAAATGCTGTTATCCACCATGTGTTTGTAGACTAGTAGCCTTCTGCTCAACTAAGGTTTCTTTTGAAACAATGCTATCATTTCTGTGATTAAGTACTGATGTTGGATGATTAGTCCTAGCTTAAAACACCACTCCAACTCATACCAAAGGTAATGGAGTGAGGAACTTAAGAGAACAACTGCTCCAAAGCCCAATGCCTGGGGGCTTAATACTCCTAGATGATATATGGCATGTTATCAAATATTTACACATAAAATGCCAGATAAATCATGATATTTTTGGTCTAAAATGAAATGAAATGTCCTTTTGCTTTCACTAAAAATCTGTACTTTCACTTATTTCCTACTTTTTTTATGTGCACTGGTATGTGACCGAGGCATGCCGGTTAAAACTGTTCTGTGGCAGTGAAAGCGGGGAGCAAGAATAAGATTACTATAAAGTCTAAAGTAGTCCCCCCTTTCTTAGCATTTTGTTTAATACTGTGGGGTAAGAGCTGGTGAAAGTGGGAGACAGGCTGTGGGAATTAGCTGAATGTGACTTTTGAACCCAAGTCTGACGCATATTTAGAAGAATGATGTCCAAACCCAGATTTTCCCTATGAGTTTGGACAAATATTTCAAGCTCATATCTGTGTTCCAAGCAAACGCCTCGTTAGAGGAGAGAAAATGTCAAACTATGAAGTGCTGTGGCCTTCAAGACTGAAACATGTCAGACTATATTTAAGCTGTCACAGCCTGGAGATTTTGAGAGAGGCTGGTGAGTGTGCAAGGACTATCCATCAATCTTCTTCAGTGTGTGTTGTCTGTCTGAGACTCACCTGGACCCAGAGCTATTAATAGAATCACAGACCAACAAACACACGTGTTGCCTCACCAGCACAGTCTCACAACACTTAGTCACCCTTAAAACTCTTGTTCATATGGCAATATTGGTCATAGAATGGCTAATGTAATTATGGGCTAGTACGATGTGTCAAAGTCTCCAGAAGTGTTAAAGGCCAAGACTAGATATTGCTCTCTCTTCCTGGCTTTGTTTCTTTCCTTGTGTGTCAAAGTGGGCACTATACATTATATATAATATTAGAGCTAGGCCTTTAGTTTGGTCTGTAAATATTAAAACATGGTAAAAAAAAATGAGGGAAAAACACACCTCTACTAAAAAGCTCATGACTGTAAAACTATCTGAATATAGTAATACCATATAAGATGGGAAATCTATACAAAATCTTCAAAGCAAATATGAGTTGAGAAATCTTTGGCACGTCATCCATCACTTGTCCCACCTTGCTGCTTTGTGACCACCTTTCGATGGCTGAATCATCTGTCAGTTATTGTCAAGGGCGCAGTCTGAGTATTAAAATGCGCACACAGCAGTAAAGTTAAAAAAAGAACAGAAGTAAAGAGTAAAAAGGCAGGCCTAGAGTAAAGGTTGATTTTCAAAAAAGATGCAACCAGCCAATCATGGAAGGCAACAGAACATAATAAAAGTTAAAAGTAAATATAAATGAAAAAATGACTAATATAATATGTATATATACATACATACATACACACATACACACACATACATAATGTACAGTTACGTGAAAAAATTAGGACATCCTATGAAATATTCAGTTTATTAATAAATGTTCACATATCGATGTCTAATGTTGTTGTTTTTATCTCTGGAAAAGAAAGTGATTTAATTGCAGGTAAACAACAAAAATAACCTTTTACTC
>JBBPCX010000154.1:22992707-23019668 GCA_037974365.1 Hydrocynus forskahlii
GAGAGAGAGAGAGAGAGAGAGAGAGAGAGAGAGAGAGAGAGAGAGAGAGAGAGAGAGAGAGAGAGAGAGAGAGCTCAGGGAAGCTTAAGTCAGTCTGGAACATCGATTACAGATTCCCACAACAGGCCCAACTAATCTCACTCATGGTGAACAAACATCATTTCTCTAGGTCATGGCTACACAGCCACACTCACACATAGTTTGCATTTATTTATGGCCCCTTGGAAAACATATTTTTCTTACTTTTTAAATGAAAGAATGATATGTAAGCCTGTTACAAAGACTGCTACAAGATTCACAGTTTACCATTCATTCACCAATCCATACTCTCCATATATGGGAATCAGTCTTTGCAAAATAGCCTGTTTTGCATTGGGTTTTTTTTTTATGAAAACCAATACGTTTACGGCCCCCTTCATTCATATTGAAATTATAAGAAGTGTTTCAGCACAGCCTGTTGAATGAGGTATAAAACAGACCAGCCAAAAAGAACAGAGAACATTTTCATACAATTACATGAATTCTGACTGTTTTTGTCACATAAGCCCACATTGCTGCAAAAAACTGAAATACAAGAAAATATAGGATATGACCTATTTCTATTGTATTTAGAAATGGAAATGGTGGGTTCAAGATCTCTTTGAGGGAATGACTCATAAAAATGTAGATATTAAAACAGTTCTAAGAGTTTTAGCTTTGTCATTCTGTGCTTTGGCTCCTTCCCTCTCTGCCCAGCTTCAGTTCTACCAACACACTCACTGAGAGATCGATTCATTATGCTGTCACCAAGCCTCCTACACCACCTCTATTCTTCTTCCATTAACTGTGCACACACACGAAGCCTGTGCCAAACGCAGAGTGTGGTTGCAGAAGCTGTAGGGCTGCAGGGCTCAGGCAGGGTGGGCCATGGGCAGCTCTAACTCATCTGCATAAAACTCATTTCCCTTCCATGTGACAACAGCCACCATACAGCCAGAGCTCTCGGCCAGATTTTACAATCCAAATGTCTGGCTGCCGCACGCCTCTGTGTGCCTACATGTTTCCACGGCTGAAATAATCCAAACACATTTTCATATTTTGCATCAGATGTATATGTGTAATCTCATTAAGTCTTTTCTCTGTCCAAATCTCTTTGCTGCATGTCCACCACCACACCATGCTTTGACTATATTGGGCATGGTGACCTTAGGTTCGCGCATGGCTGTTCCAGAGTGTCCCATTCTACATGCAGTGCTTTTCAAAGGAGATTATAAAAGCTGTCTGTGAGCAACTGAACTGTCTGCAATTCATGCAGTTTAAAGTAGGGCTATCTAAAAGGACCAGAAATCAATTTCAAATCTTTACATTTTGTTGGTCAAATTACACAGGTCAACAAATTTTTTATTTTTTTGTAATCATCAGAAACCACAACACACTTTTCTAAACCAGTTTTTCATGTGATTTCAGATCTGCTTTCGGTTTTTTTTCAGTCACATCAACTTTTTGAATTATGAGTCAATTTTAGTTTGCAAATAGACTTGCATGCGTTTTTTTATTAAACCGCAGGCACCAGTCAAGTGTTTCAATATTTTCAGTGCAAAGTCAGACAGGCACACACTGTGGCATAGATATAATGATCAGTGTCAGTCAGCTACCACTGTTTCTTCAAAAACGCTTATATTATGATTATTATATGCTAATTATACCAACTATCATGCAATATTTAACTAGCTTCATCACAAAAACTGTACGTGCTAGGGAAAAATTAAACACAGATTTAAAATCAGCATGAAAAACACCACAAAACCCACATGAACTTATCTCAGATGATTTTGACCTGTTGACCTGTATTATTCATTTTAAATACATTTTCAATTAAATCATTACGTAACTGTGTTAAACTCCGGGTAACATTTTTTTCTCCTAATTCCACAAGATGGCTCTCAGCATGAACAATGACATGACAGATCTATGTAGCTTTTTTGACAACTATTTCACAGTCCCCTAGTTGGAGTTTCACTGGCTTAATCACACAGGCATGTGCTTTTGGACTGCCAAAAGGTGGTCATAAAAGAAACATAGATCTATCATTACATCTATCTTTGAGAATGATTTATCCATAAATTGAGAGGGATCATTGTTAATGATATTTCTATGCTTTGTGATAATGATATTTCTAAGGCTCAAGGGGCATTTGTGAGGATGGTGGACAAATATGATCATTTGCAAGCAAAAGTTGAAGAGTTCATACCATCATGCTTGAGTGCTTGCATCTTAAATCACATTTCACTATTCCAGTGCATCCATATTTAGGCTTCATCTACATGACCCACCCCTGATATTTCTATGATGGTTAATCCAATTAACGTAATGGGTTGAAACCATATCCGTGTTTGTAAATGCATGGCCTTTCCTCTCAGCTGTGTATCTTGTATTAATGATTTTGTTGGCCATTTTACTTCACTAAAATATTTTAAAAAGAGAACAGGTACAGTGATTGTTCTCTTGTTTTCCACACATGCATTGTTACTTCTGTCATGCCAATCAAAAAGGAGAGAAACTTTTTTGATCTCTGAAAAAAATGCAGCGATTTAGTGGAAAGTTCAGCAAGCAAGATTAAATCGGTTCAGTCATGCTGAATTGTGACATTCGGCATTATGTTCATTGGTGGAAGCCATGTATTAGTGACCACCTGAGACGGGCACTGCACGTTTTTAGCGGTTTGTGATCGAAACATTCCATCTCTAGCCATAGATTTAGCTTTGACTGCCACAAATTGCACATGTAGTCCCAGAGCTTCTCAGAGACATTTAACTGCAAATGAAAATGTCATTTGACAAGGTAGCCTTGCAAAATCAGCTTCATCACACCAATGATTGACTCTTCTGTTTACAACTGGATGTTCCACTCCAATCTTGAAATATAGAGGTCACATGAATTTCTACACATGCACTTTACTTGACCTGGAACTAGGAGGCTTAAACACTGGAACTGACCTTTTCTACATTCAAAAGAGCATTTTTGCATTGGATGCCATATTAAAATTCATATGACAACCTTACTTTTACAATAATTCAATTCACGAATCATAGAGGGTTTATATAACGATAATAGTAATAATGATGTTCAAACACCTGCCCCTTTGGCCATAGTGCCCTTTTTGCTTTGGTTTGCATCCCCTCTTCTTTTGTGCATCCCCTGGCTGACTAATTTTTTCTCCAACCCCTTAGACACAGGTTTTAGTTTTATTGCATCATTCATGAGAAACAGAGTGCTTTCACATATAACTTAACTATCTGTAGCCCGATTTGAGCAGTTTTTGTTGGTGCATCACCGTGCATGATGGGCAAACACGCGATTCGTCAGCTTAGCTGTCACCATGCCAACATCAGAGACAACAGTATTTAGTGAGTTTATGTTGCTGCAAAAATTTGACTGAATAAAATGCTTGGTGTGTAAATGGTTTAATGTTACAATCTGGCCTTTAATTTCCTGATGTATCAATAGTATCTGGCTCCTATTCTGGGGAGCTGTGGGTTAGAGTATTGCTGTGTGCACATCTAGCCTCCAAAGCTGTACTAAGAGAATGCATATTCAGTTTGTGTGACAGGAGCAGTGATGGGCTAAAACAGAGCTGATCAGGGTATGTTTTAGCCCAGTGCATTAGGCAGGGCTGTGTCTGCTCTTCGTTAATGTCTGTAATAAACAAAAGGACACCACAGCAGAAAGCTCTGCCAGCGAGAGCAATGTCGGGGAAAAAAATGCACTCAAGTAATTTGTACCTAAAAGTTTCCTTCAGGTCTGATGATGCCAATCAGGTCCTCTATTTCCTCGCAGTTTTCCTCTATTTCCTCACCCAAGCCTTGAGACTATTTGTGCAGTTTCTGAGGTCACTCAGATTTAGAACGGTGACATGATCAGGTTCATCTTGACCATTTCTGAACTGTGTCATTGTCTTAGGTCAAATGTTCAATTACCATGCCATAAAGCCCTGCTTTTTTCTCTCTGTCTCTAGGCTCAGAAGCTGAAGTCCAACAATACAATAGACATGTTATGTGTGGTAGGTGGAATCTTCTAAAATTAAAGTCATCCTATGTAAATATAGTCCGATCAGAGGCGTCAGTAGTGCTCAAGCTACGTAAACTTGAATGTACATTCACAATAGTGTTGTTACAATGTCTAAAGGACTATTGTATCAATGTGACAAAAAATTACAGACCCAGTGCAGCAAGTATATTGTGACACTGTGACCCAGTGAAAAATTCCAGCTGACCTTTCACCTTTTCCTCAAGTGCACTTCCTGCCCAGTATTCTCTTGGTCTTTGTAGCAGGTGATGCTGAAATGTGAGCATTGCTTATCTTTTGCCTTTTAAAGTTCACTAAATGTCATTGTACATAAGAAAAGCAGCATTACACACCGGAGTGACATTTAGTGTTGCTGCGGCAAGCCCAAACAACCTTAAAAAGTGACGGTCCTTTTTCAGCCTAACGTTTCATTACTTTTTTCATCTCACAGGCATCTGAACCTGCGTAATGTATATCACATACAGAATGGCATTTTTACATCTTATCCTAACTGAAAATGCACTCTTAGTTGTACATTATAAGTCACTTTATAGGATTTTGGGACATTAATGCTATATAAGGGCAGCATGTAAACTATTTTTGTTTCAGAAACTTGATTTAAGCCTTCAAGTTACATTTACTATTACAGATGGTAGCAGTGTTTCCAGAGATAAAAACATAGAGCAAGGTTCCTCAGTTCCAGAGCCAGTGTCCAGAGAAGTGGTCAAACTGACCTGGATACTGCCCCCCAGGACCAAAACTAAAGACCCCACTACAAATTCGAAACATGTACTTGCTGAGACCTCTGCTAGTGAGTTCTTAGTTCTAATTCTTGGTCCTAATATAATGTTGAGACCAATGGTCCCCAATCCTCCTCCTAACATGCTACCACTTCCCCCTTACTTAATACTCCAGCCTATCAGGGACTTTTGAAGAAGTTCATTGGAAGTTCAGGGTTGGTGACAACTGGTTAAGATAATTCTTGTTTAGAAGTTTAGTTAATAACAGAAACTTTTGTATGAAAATGTCGGATTTCTCATAAAGTCTAATGAACATATTTTCAGTTTCTCCTGATTGTAATCTTGGAAGCATTACCTCATAGAAAATTACCTCATTGTAATGCTTTGATTTTTTAAAAAACTTTTTTTAACTTGTCTTCTTTATAATTTAAGGTTAAGCCACTTTCCCAAACCTAGATTCAACATAAGCCCAGACTCGAATACAGTGTCATCAGTGATTCACCATTAGCATTGCAGTTTAGACCAAAGTGTAGCATAATGCAGGTCTGGAAACCGACCCTACGAGTCTTGTAAAAGAAGTGAATTGTATCAGTGCATTCATGCTCTTACCTAAGCTTGGTCATGTTTCTCCCAGGATCCCCAGATTGATGACCCCAGCTCCTCCAATGCTATCTCTGGAAACTCCTCTGTTCGACAGGCATCTCCAACAGGCCTTAGCTCTCTACTGCTGCTGCTGGTCATCTCTCTCCACTGCAGCCTCACACCTACTACTGCCCCCTCAGCACGATTGTAGCCACCCAGCAAAGGCAAAACATAAGACACTCACAATTTGTACAAAATTGATCTCTGTTCCCAGTCCACCCATTGTACTCACCTTCTCTCTTTGTCTTCTCTTTCTCTGTCTCTCTTCTTACGGCTCTGTGTTTTAGGAGCTTTGGTTTATGCCGTGTTGAAGCAAAAAAAAAGTGATTTTTTGGTGTATTTAAGTTTTCTCTCTGGTCCCTGGTCCCTGTTTTTTTTTTTCTTTGACTGGAAGAAGAAACGCTGAAAAGAAGTGTGAGATTTATCAGAGGTCTTGCAGCATTCTAGGAGGGATCACAGGGTGTTCACGAATGGCTTCGTTATGGAGGTCTATGGCGGCTTCAAGTACAATAACTGTGATGCAGGCAGCTTTGTTAAGTGAATCTCATCTGTGTTTTGTGTGCTTACTGATATGAAATGCATTGACTTATATCTGGCACACAACGAAAACAGAGAAGGAGCTCAGTGGCACCACTGGAGGCTTCACTGAAGATTTCTGACCATGCTCCTCTTCCCGGACACTTCAGAACAACCATCCAAGTCCCTTCTCTCAGCATACCACACATATCAAAAGCTTTCACAGTGCGTCAGAGACTTCTTCGGAGTAACCAAGACACACACACACACACACACACACACACACACACACAAGTTCAAATGGGATTTCATTTGTGCATAATGAGCATTCTTACTGACAGGTGAAGCTTTGATAAAGTATTTCAAAGGGCGAGAGCTGCTCTTAGAATGCACACAGTGTCGAGTCTGAGGGAAATGTTTGACCGAAATAGTGCGTTACAGTGCCTGAGACAGTTTAGCGGTGGCACTGGGTATCTGTACCTATGGAACTGTGCAGTGCAGGGTACCGCCAAGCATGTTATGCAGAACAGACATAAACCCTTATCTTCTCTCTGTAAACGTGCCCCATCAAGAACCAGCCCGAACCGCCTGACACCCATCTGTCCTCAAGAGTGTACATTCATATTGCCTTTGCAATGTCGCAGTAGACTGTGCTTGGACCTGAGTCCAAATGAATTATGACAAAGTCCTTTATGTATACTATAGTCTTTTTTTTGTATTGTAAATCTATTCTGAAAGTTACAAAGGGGGTATCTATCATGGCTGCATCATATGTTAAAAGCAGATGTAATTTGCTAGAATAACCTTGATATTGATTTATCTGGAACACATTTGATTTAGAAGTTCCCTTTTGAACTGAAATGTACTCAATGAAACATGCACCGTGTTCATGAAGCATGTGCAGTTAATCACACCCGTCATTGCACACTCAGATCATTTATGACATGGTTTGTATGGCTTTTTGAACCAGAAAAGTAAAATGTTGTACTTTACATGAAGGCATTCAGGTGTTATAAACACACAGATGTGTATCTTTGACTGGATGTATTGAATTTTTTTTTAGATAAAATGTGTATTCATCATTTAAAGGAGTAGGCTACATCTGGAATGACTGCTGCCCCTAATGGTACCCCAAAGTGTTCTACAGACATTTAAGTAAATACGATGTTTAATGGCTCGAGAGGAAAGAACTTTTATTTTTGTATCTTTTGCATTCTGTTTTACCTCTTTATCACAACAACAGCAGCTGAACAGAGTTATGAACATAGCATGGGTTGTAATTGCAATAAAGGTTTTGAAGACATGGTGTTAGCCGTTCTAGATAGACATTCCCCAGGGCAGCTGAGTTGCCCATCACGTGCAGCAAGACCTACACTGAGTATTCAAAACATTGGAGATGACCTTCTAAAATCGCACTGGACTTTGAACTGATGGGCTTTCAGGTGACTAACTATAGACCAAAAGCCCTAGTCCCGGAGATCTAACTCCCTGCAGTGTCTAGTTCCAACCATCTGCCACACCTGTTCCGCCTCATTAACTCCTTCAGTCATTCCCGTCTAGCTGTTTTTGTAGGAAAGTAGGTCTTCAGGAGGAGGGTTGGTGACCAGTCCACCCCCAATCCACTAAATGCTTGCGATCGACTGTCTTTCAGGATATTGAATGATTTCAAATGAATTACCAGGCTTACAAAACAGCCATTGCTGCTCTTCTGCTTTCTTCTAACTTGTTCCCCACTTACACGATACACGTCACCCGTCACATGCCTTAAAATCCTCTTCTAACCTGTCTCTCTCATCTTCCACATTGATCCGAGAGGATTTAACAAGTGAAATCAAATAAAAGTCATAGCTTTCATCTGCTGTTTTAAGGAAAGAGCGGGGAAGCCCTGTGTTTTGTACACTCAGTGTATGATCTAACATCTGAATGTTCTTTTTTGTTTTTGATTTTGTTTGTTTTTTCTGTTTTTTTGTTGTTTTTTTTTCCAAATTGGGGTCAGAAAGTCAGAAAATGCTGAGCATAATCTTACACATCAACATCATACCGGTCACTAAAACGGAGGACTAATTCTTGATGATAAATAAAAAGGTCCATCAGCTATCTGACATATTTCTTCCTAGCTTGTGAAAACGTAAAGTATTCTATGAAAACAATGATTAAAATGTTGACTCATCCAACCTTATACTGTGGTCCTTTACCATGGGTAAAGTAACGGTACTAAACAGAGCGATAAAAGTGGTGAAAGGAACAATGCTCGTTATGCTTTATAGTTCTCTGAATGTGTTGGTTTTAAAAGGACAGAAACTACAAAACAGGAACTTATACATAAGAGAAGAATAAAGGAATGGTTCAGTGAAAAATCAGTTAGCACTGGTGCTAGAGGGCTAATGTTGCTAAAAAACACTAAAAGTCAGTAGTTGTGTAAGTTAGATTTTCTGCCAAACTATTCCTTTACTGTGTTTATTCTATAGGTACATGTAATTCTCAATAAATAACAAATATAAATAGAAGTTAGTTTATACACAATCATATAACGAGACAGTCTTTTTAAAATTATTTATTTTTGTAGCCAAACAAGTTTAGTATCATCTGTAAAATGTTATATACTTTTAAATGTTTTATGTTTAGACCCTTCTTTGACCCTTCATTTTTCGGTATTACACGATTTGTTGATGTGTCTAATATGTTTGAATTTGCTTTGTCATTGGCAAAGTAAGAAATACAGTTATCTAATTCTGTGAAATAATTGCATTCATCTGTCATGTTGATCATATAAATGTATCAAAATTCTCTGACTGTGTGAATGAAACAGCCAAGTATAAATCAGTCATGTGACTGGACCTCCACCTGATGTCCAGAAATAATCCTGAGACCTATTCTATAAAACCTATATAGAAAAGGAGAGTTTCTGCAAATGTTTACACCAGTTTGATGCAAAATTCCCTACTGACGGCAATTATTTTGTAGGAAAGATGGAGGGCAGCTGTGAGGGAGGTTTTCAGTGGAGGGACAGTGAGATGGGACCTCATAAGCATCTGGAGTCATCTGGATGCACCACAAGTTTCTTTTAGCAATAACTAGTGTTACAATCATTTTGTTTACTTTTGGATGAGCCTGACAGATGGAGTGTTGTCCTTTCACTCACGTGAGTTCAGGAGCATGACCTGATAGACCATATTCAGAGGATAATGATGGCCATACACGAGCAAATCTGAACTTCCATTTTAAGCTTGGTTAGTTTATGTCCCTGATCATATCAAATCTGATTCATTATTTCGTTTACTTTTGTTCTGTCAAAGCACAATGACATTTTTCCAAACTTCTTCTGGGCTTTGATTATGTCACAGTCTAGTAACGTAAAGTGGCATTTGGCAGTACCACCCTTTACGGTTTCCTTACATAATAAATGATTAGCAATAATTTCCTGACCCTCCTGCCACTGTAAAAAAAAAAAAAGAGTACTGAGCATGTATGCCTGCAGTTTGAGCACATTTTGTCCCATCAAAGCTACACTGTCCAGCAACCTGCAACCCCTGCTGCTGCCCCCTTCCCCATTAGTGCAGAAGAGGTTTACTCAGTATATGCTATTATAAGATAGATGTTTTTTATAAGGTACAAGATTCAAGAGCAGGGTTGTCTAATTTTTCAAAATTCAAATGACCTAAAAGCAAAGGCCTATAGCACAAGTGTTCCCCAATTCTAGGGAGACTGATGGGAGGCAGGGAGAAGGGAGGATTTACGCTAAGGAGCTTTTTTACCACTCATTTTCAATGATTACCTGAAGATCTTTCATCTCTTCTCTTTCTCAGAAAATGTGCTTGTTATTCTGCTCATAATCCTACTAGCAAGAAGACAGTCTGCACCGATTCTTAATGCTCACATCATTAACCCAAAGAAGGCGAGTCATTGCCTTTGCTATATTGCTCAACTGTAATTTTGTCAGTGGTTACTTAACTGCAGGGTTTGTTACATAAATTACATGTACTGTCTATTTACACTTTGGACTGGCAGCTTTAATTCTGCACAACTGGCTTTTTCTGTTTGTACACACAACTATAATTTTTCATAGAGTTCAAATCAAACTAGTTGTATTTCCATAAGAAAATGCAAAGTGTGAATGCATAGTTGCTATAAAACCCAAATATTGCTTTTAGGGTAAAAAAAAAAAAAAAAGAATAATTCACCAGCAAACTTCATTCATTCAATGATTCTTTTCATTCAATGCCCAGCATCTTACTGCGGAACCACAGAGGGGGTGTGAACTTCTTGTCTCTTACCGAGCCATTTATGGTTAAGGATGGCTGAATGTGTAGCCTCATTCACAGCCTGGTTATTTTTAAGTAAACCACAACAAACAATGACACATTTTTTATTTTTTTTTTAATAATTGACCTTAGCTTTAGTGTCCTGAAGTCTGTTTATGCTGTGTGTTTTGCTCCACGTTTGTTTCTTCTCGTTTTGTCCCTTTCCAGCCACATAAGCTCTCTCTCCTCACATTGCAGTTTGAACTGGTGGGTTTTCTGGTGACTAACTTTAGACCAGGGGTCAAAAGACCACAAAAATGGATCAGAACTCGGCGCCTGATCAACTGAACCAATATCTGAACACATGTGCACTATACCAAATATAAATGAACATGCTGACAACATTTCATAAACTGTAGGAGAAGACGTGCCGAATTCCAGCTATAAAAAGAATAATGAAGTGAACGTTCTGTGATACGTGAACACACCAAAGCACACAGTGTGAACAGCACGAAATTCTTCCTCTGCATTTAAACCCATTCACCAAGTGAAGCAGCGGGCAGCCAGGAACACAGTGCCTGGGGAGCAGCGTGTGGGGACGGCACCTTGCACAAGGGCACCTTAGAGGTGCTTAGAGGCGCTAACGCCCTAACCACTAATAATAATAATTAAAAAAATTAAACTTAAGGTGAACAGTATGGTTGCTGACACAATCACACTAATAACAAAACATCTTAGTAGCACTTCACAGAAGGCGAGTGAGGTTTCATAACATCTATGTAAGCCTTTCAACTTAAATAAAGCGACATAGGCAGTAATTAAGGCTTACACCAGCAACAGCTGGTTGTCATAAACATTGCTTTAGTTGATTCTTATGTCATTAGCTCAAAATATGTTATAACAACTGACTCTTGTGGGAATAAATATTAATATCTGTTCTTTGAACAGCTAAGGCATGAGTTATAGAGCCTTACTTACAAAAATATATGTGGTATAGATTGAAAGTTCAGAATTTGCACTTCAGATGGAATTTGTCCACTTGTTTGGATGGACTACCAGTGTGGAATTAGTCAAATGGCATCACAACTCTTTCCAGAAAGGACTAACTTCTACGGGTTCTTTTTCAGGCACAGAGACAGGTCTAAAGATGGGCACAGCAGGCAACATTGTTGTCTCTTGTGGGTTGGAAAGGTTTTTATACCTAAAGACTATATCTCTGGCCTTTTCAGAGACCATTTTTAGAGGAACACCCAACAGAGACTGACCTTTTCATAACTTACAACTGTACCAGGTAGCATCAGACTTGCTTGTGACACAGTTGTCTGAAATGAAACCAAAATGCCAAGAACAAAGCCTTACATAATCAGACGACACTTGGACCTGGTTCCGTAGGGAATGAGTTTGGTCTCTTTGATTCTGTTGTTCTGCAAAGAGATGGAACATAGGGTCTGGCCGTCCAAGCAGGCTACGCAAAAAGGTCTGCCCACCAGTAATAAACGCTAGGTATTTATATGATATTTCCGTGGCAAAATTGGACAGTAACAAATGAGAACTGTGCACAAAAGACAGCTGAACAGAGAAACAGCACGGTCACCATAATTTCACATATTGAATATAGATGAAGCCAAACACATAATGTTGTGTTTGGTGATCAAATGACATGGTCACATTCCACTTATCTCTGCAAACACTCATGATTGTTAGAGACTACACTAGTTTTAACCTCAAACCGACTTATCTCATGAACAGCCTATACTATGTTTGGTGCACAGTACTGTGCAGAAGTCTACAGCCACCCCCCATTTATTAATGTCTTGCTCATAATTTGAACCAACTTGTTTAATGCCTGTCTAACTGTACTTTGCATATTGAGTAGATTAAGTTAAAGAAATGGGAACAAACCTTTTACTATAACAGGCTGCAAAGTGCGTTAAGATACCTAGATAAAGGAGTTCCAACCACTCAGCATTCAGCACCACCAGTATACTGATCAGCGCCTGACCATCTGGAATCATCAGCACCTGTTTCTTCACTGGTTCAGGCAATTCGTTGTGCTTGAATGATTCCTTCGTAAGTCACTATGCGGCTTAAGAGACAAAAAGCATTCCTCTGAAACTGGTCTTTCAGGAAGTCAGCAGGACTATTCCTCAAGACTATATTAAAAAGAATAGAAAAAAGACTGGCTTTTTGGAAGCACAGTGTGAAAAAATGAAGGCTGGCTCAAGACATTTGCACAGCACTGTAAATACATACATACATGTAAAGTAGTGGATAAATCAGGGAGATGTTTTCCCAGGAATAAAATATATTTTAAAAAATTTATCATTTCATCTACTGGGCAAAATAAACAGACGAGTCAAAATGCATATGGCCCTCAAAAATGCAGGAAATTGAATTCTTGATAGCACATGTCAAACTGCCTTTCAAATACAAGAGTTATGATAAGTAATAATCCACAGAATGGCCCCCAATTGCAACACCACGGTGCCAGTGCCTTTTTCAAACTGGCTGAATAATTTTCAACGGTGGTTTTGTGGCTGGAGGAAAAAAAAAACAATCAGCAAAGTACTACACAGAGAGACATTACCTCACCTTAGCAAACTGACACTGCAACAAACCTTGGACTGCCATCATGTTGTATGTCTTATTACTATATTTAATATTTAACTATTTTAACTATCTTTCCAGTCTTTTTTCTCTTATGTGTGTAAAACAAAAGTATCTTTGTTGTAAAAATCTGCAGCCAAACTTTTGGTATATTCCCATACTTTTAGCTACCATTTTTATCTATCATACCTACTAACTTCGGGGAAGTTGGGAAATTTTGACAAAAATGAACTATGAAGTCCTTTATTCACAGCCAGGGACATTTCATTACTACCTGACATTAAGTTATGTTATGTTAAGACATTCCTGAAGCCCCCCTCCCCAACACGTTTTACCTACAAGATTCAGCAGCAGTGCAGAAGCTATCGTCGCTAATATTAGTAACTGACGATGTGTCAGAGTATTGCAATCTGGGGTCTGACAAAGGTCCCTCAGGCACCGGGAGCCCCTGCACACATCAGCAGGGAAAAGCCACATGTAGCCTGCCCACCACTCTAACACTCTAATAATGAACATCCAGCTCATGCAAGTCTAATCATTGTCTCCAGGCAACAATATGTCAATCTGAACATGTTTCCTTGTTGTGAGGGACAATATTTGTGTCGAGGGGATTTTCTAGGAAGACAGCATTAGTGTCTGTATGTATATGTGTGTATACAAGACCATCTTCGTGTACCTTTCCTTGAGAGAAGGTGTGAGGAAACTGTTTTGGAAAAACTCTCCAGTAAGGCTTAGTCCCCCCCTCTACTCATACACAAGGACACTACCCTGGAAATTAGAAAGTTTGTGGACAATTTGTGGGAAATAATTTGTGGTCAGGCCTGCTTTCACAAATTCATCGCTACAGTAAATTAAGAGTCACTGCACTCTAAAGACACACCAGCCGACAGTGGGTCATGATACTGCTAGGGGCGTACTGGTAACCACAAAACCACAAAAAAAAAAAAAACATTACAATTGATGGTCTTTTTACAAAACACTTTTAAACAGGACAAATATTATTAGTGTGATAATAAACCCCCACAGACCAGAGACTCTTAAATAAAAAGCTGGGAATGACAACACGCTCTGAAGTCATTATATACCAAATGTGACCAACACTGTCTCATTTTCTGGTAGAGGATACTGTTTATTCCAGGCAAAGCGGATGGGACTTTTTACAATTTTTAGTCCTTTTGCTGATTTGCTGATGGTCATACTAGGACAATGTTCTGTCAAAAGCATACTCCAGTGTTTTCAATCTTTGCATGTGTAGCATACGGTTGACTACCATGAACAATAAACATTCATTTTAATTTTCCCCGTCACTCAGTACCAGAACAGAAAGCACACAAAAGAAACCAGTGATGGTGCCCCAGCACCTGTTCATCTGTTTTTCCAGGCAACAGGTTTACGATTACTTTGTAAATACAGAAAAATAATTGACTGTGGCAACCATTGTAACAAATAGATGTTAGACTGAAAAGTTTTCAATATTCAGTGGATTGCGATGACTTTGCTGACTTGAAACTGCAGGTGTGTACAACAATTACATAATTAAACCGTTCTGGCTTATACAGATATGTAAATATCTTTCTGACTTTGCTACCTTCAAGTGATTTGAAGCACCACATCTTTCTTAATTACCTCTAATGCAGTATCAACACATTTGGAGGTGAGCAATAACTGCTTATTCTGCTACATCAGCTAACAGTTGTTCACTGCGCCAAGTAATGGAGGAGAGTGAAGACCATCCTACTCACCCAGTGAGAGCAGGGCCAATTATGCTGTCTTGGAGTCACGGATGGCCAGGGCATCACGCGGGATTGAGTTTGTGATCTCCTGATGACAGGGTCATTACGTATTCAGTCACAAAAGTCAGGAGCCAAGGAAGAGATGAATTTATCACTTTCACTCACTGATTGGAGATCTTAAAGACACTGAATAGACACATTTCCACCGCTGGGTTAGGAGCTTCTTCCCACTGACATTGTATGCATTAATATTCTCTGAACATTGAGATTCTCTATCCATCTGAACTGACCTGAGCTTGGGCTTTCTTTTAATAAACAAGAAGACCAGGGCATGTAGTTACAGCTTGAACTATTGACATCTCCTGTCCAGAGTATGCAGGACAAAAATAAAAGAAAATCCACCAGGATCTTCAGTATTACTCACCAGTATAAAGACTAGAATGATCTGATGTTGCAGCATAAATGTCTTACTGCATGCATCTCATTGTGTTCTTGGGTCGAGAAACAGACGGCAGAGGTTTTCACACTAGTGACGGAGGTTATTGTGTTAGGCACAGAGGAACGGCGTGCACACACACTAACTGAGGAGGCATTCTTCTCACGATGTGGGTGTACGTGACCCCAAACAACTCCATGCTTTGTACTCTGCTTGATCATTCGCTGTCGGATGAGGACAATTACCAGACATAAGTGGAACATAATGGTATAAAGATTGAGGTCTGGAAAGTCCATCAGTCTTCTGTGCAGAGGTCGACTGCATGGGGGTATCCAAACACAATGGGCAGCGGAGGGTGGCGAGACACCATTCAAAATGCCGCAGTCTCGTGAACGGTGAATGACAAAGAAAACGTGTCACATTAGGAAATGAGTCAGAGTCCCTGTAAAAGTCACTGATTACGAGTCCTACTCAATAATCAGAGGTGCACGTGCTATACATTCACACACTGCTTGAAGAATGATTTCTCACTGAGAAAATGATTTGCGGCTGACCAGTGGCGTAAATGTAATTTCAGTGGTGGATCTGGTTATTATGGGTAGCTCACATGACAGAGACATTATAATAGTTAGAATGACATTGTTTACTCAAGTCAGAGAAAAAAAGCCAGACTATGCTGCCTTTATATCTCCGGCAGAGATTTCTTAAAGCCAGATCCCCATTCCGCCGGCTAACTCTCATTGGTCCTTGATCTGATGTCATGCGTGGCAAATTCAGTCCTTGCTCAGCACAGAAAAAGGCTGAAAAAATAGTATAAACAATGTCACAACAGAAAAAGCCATCATTCTTTTCGTACCCATTTACAGTAAATTACTTACAAAAACTATGGATAACAGATGGTAATCATGAAAACGAGTAGAGAACAGCTTTTTAAGAAAGAATCTTTTACTAGTAATAATAATAATAATAATAAGAAGAAGAAGAAGCAGAAGAAGAAGAAGAAGAAGAATTATACAGGATTTATACATTATATTTAAAGTAAATGTAAAAGGATGATTCAAGCAATTTTGCAGCATTTATATTGACCCATTCATTCTAATTTGTTTCACACAAACACAGCTGGTGTTTTGGGGAAGAAATAGCCCCAGGATGCATTAAGAGAAGAACGCAAGCTGGTAGAGTGATGCTCTGGTTAACGTTCTGCTGGGAACCTTTGGTCCTGGCATTCACGTGGATATTACTTTGACATGCACCATCATCCTAAACATTGTTGCGGACCAAGTCCACCCCTTCATGGCAATGGTGTCCCCCAGTGACAGTGGCCTCTTTCAGTAAGTGAATGTGCCCTGCCACACTGGAAATTGTTCAGGAATTGTTTGAAGAACCTAACAAAGAGTTCAAAGGTGACTTGGCCTCCAAATTCTTCAGATCTCAATCTAACTGAGCATCTGTGGAATATGTTGGACAAACAAGGTGGATAAATAAATATATAGTTAGAGACAGAGAGCGAGAGAGAGAGAGAGAGGAGAAATAGGAAGAGGGGTCCTGCTTCTGTTTAACACGTGTTACTCAACTCAAATCACCCAGAACAACAAAGCAAATGGCCACACACATGCCTGTAAGCTGAAACTAAGCGTTTCTCTTCAGATGTTATACTTGCTGTATTTTATCTTCTCAGGAACGCGACCCGGTCACCTTTCCAGTCGGACGCACATTTAAACAGCTGTCTGCAATAACCAAACCAGTAGAGCAAGTTATCCATAATGATGCTGGAGGGCTCACACTTGTCCACTGCCAACACATAGCACTTTCAAGCACCTGTGGAAACAAGAGTTAACAACCAAAGCAAAAGACGCTCTTTTCCAAACTGGACCATCTACTGTATAAACACTGTACTCGATTGTTCAGTGAAGTGAATTATTATTGGTGTAGCTGGCCTGGATAAATAAGGTAGATCAAACCACTGCTTGGTTAAAAAACATCAACTTCAGAATTGTCTAATTAAGAATACTGTAGCTTCAAAGTTAGTGCTACTCGAACGGAGTCAGGAAGAATGTCCACTTATTTGTGAAATAGCAATGACCAAGAAGAACAAAACACTTATGCTGTTCATTTATCCTTTCAAAAATAAGAAGATCTGATGATACATACATTTTACTTATGAAACCACATTTTCACACATTGTACATTATATTTAGACAAAAAAAAAACATTATAGCAGACCCAGTTTTGATTTGTCATGCACACTTACATAATAGTCATGAGGTATGGGCAAGTTGCATTCTCACCTGGTACTGCAAATGCCGGCTAAAATATTCCCTTATTCAGATAAGCATCTGGAAAATGGCTAAACCAGGTTTGGGTGGGTTGTGGAAGGGAATTCCTTCATTGTACCTTTTATTTGACACTGATGACGCTCCAACTCACCAGTCTTGATTCTATGGCCTCGGTTTCATGGTAACCCCCCAGGAAACCCCCCCCCCCAAAAAAAAAAAGAATGGTCACCACTCTCAGCACAGCAGTGACACTGATGTCTGTAATTGTGAAATACAAAGTGCAATCATATGGTCAGCGAGCATCCCTTTTCATAGCTCCAGCACTAAAGAAGCACAATATTGCACTTCAAACATGTCTTGGCTGATTGTCTTGACTGCATCTGTGATAAGTGGAAAATTGTTTGGTCAAAAAGAGAATAGTCCAAAAATATACAGGTATATAAGAAGTCTGTAGAGGGATTGAGGAGGGTATTCCATTGGGATTTAACAGATCACTAATGACACAGCACTGTCATTTAGACTTCAAGGACTTCTACTGAGAAAAGAGGAGGAAACAGGGTGACAGGTGGACAAAAAAAACCCATAAATAAACAAGGCGGGATCTGAGGCCACAGTCTGCCCAGGTCAGTCGGGCGGTTCAAACACAAGTACCACGGTGCACCACAAGGTGCTGTTTGCGACTCTTCGTGTCTGAGCCCTGGTCTTTGAAGTCGCCTGGCTTCTGCTGGGAGGTATCAATGAGGGCGCTGGCTATGGCGATACCTGCAGGGAAAAACACAGGATGGGGGAGAGGAAAGTGATGGGAAGGGAAGAGAGCAGAGCTGAGCTTCAAAGAACAGTACCCAGCAGTAGGGCAGGTGAAAAGCGTGAGCTCTTGACCTCCCGAACAAAACAGCAGAAAAGCTTCACTTCAAGGCGAGAACGGCTTCATTCGGAGGGAGCCAAGGCAGAGGTAACTGCTGCTCTCAAACATCACGAGCTTTAGACGTTATGGCAGGTGATGACAAAAGCATGCTATAACTGACCTCACAGATCTCTGAAACAAGAAAAGAAATGTAGAAAAGGGTAGATTCCAAACTTTTGACTTTTTTTGTGAGTGAGTGTATTTTGTTATGAGTTGAATTTGATGAGGTTATTGTCATGTGAGCAGTTTTTCTTACCATTTTTGGCATTTAGTTTCACACCAAAATGAGAGTGTATAGAAAGTACCTAATGGTACTGAATGTACAACGTAAGCAACCTGTTGCAATTGAACACATGACACCAAAAAGCTGAGAGAAGCAGGAGCATTCTTATTATGAGGGTGTAATGCTGTGTTTGTCATTGCATTTGTTGAGCTCAGTAAGGGGGGCATTTTGTTTTGCATCTCCCCCATTGTAAACCCCCCTTACTGAGCTCAACACATGCAATGACAAACACATCTGCTTTTGCATGCTGGGTGCGCAGCTGTTTATTGTGCAGGACACACTGAAAAAACTGGCAGTATTCTATGTCAATAAAGCCGAGTTTCAGTCTGTAATGGAGGAGAGATTAATGACTGCAGCCCATCACGAACGCTAATCATGACAAACAAAAACTAGCATTTTACATATCTTTTTTTAATCTATAATTGACAAGCAAGTGGTTTAGTTAGTTAGTTAGTTATCTCTGTTGCTAATTAACAAGGCAATGCACATCCTAATGTAGTCTTGGCAAAATGCAGCAGTGTGAACCCTGAAGAAAAAGAAACAGCTTAGTGTGAATCCCTTCCTAAGGCACTGTTAAGGTCAGGATACTGGAACAAATCTTCAGTGAAAGACCGTGTCCAAACAGGATCAGAATTTGGTTTATTTCCACATGAGTTTACCCATATGGAGAATTTTTCTTGGTGTGTTGGTGCACCATACATATACAATTAATAGTAACAAGTACTGCAACACAAACAGTGAATGTAACATACAAATAAACATTCAAAACCTACTAAAAGTTAAAATACAATTATGGATCACTGAATGAGTGAAAGATGTGGAAACTGAAAGGCAGATAACTACATAAAGAGATCATATAAAAGACATGAAGAACTGTGTTTGTATATGCAGAGAGTCAGTCAGGGGTTAGGGGGCAGAGTCCATGACAGGGGTCTTATTGAGGAGTTCAGCTGCTGTAGGGAAGAATCTATCTTTGTGGCCTGTGGTCCTAGTCTTGATAGACCTCCGTCTCTTGCCAGAGGGCAGTGTTTTGGACAGCCTGTGTCCTGAGTGGGAAGGGCAGGCTACGATCTTTCCTGTTCGCCTTAGGGTCTCGAAGATGTGCAAATCCTGGAGAGATGGAAGTTTGCAGCCAATCTCCTACTCTGCAGAGCAGATGATATGCTGCAGTCAGACCATGGCAGGGGCAGCAGTATTCCAGATAATGATGGAGCAAGTGAGGATCATGGTGCAGAGGTGCACCATGATTGCAGGCTGGACATCCTCAGCTGACATAGGAAGGGGTGGGTGGCCTAGTGAGTAGGATACTTGCCTATGGACCAAGAGGTCATCGGTTTGAATCCTAACATCAGCACCCCACCACTGGGTTCCTCCAGGGAGACTGTCCCCTGTAGTTAGGGAATGGACGTCGCTTTGGATAAAAGCATCTGCTAAATGCTGTAAATGTAAAAGTATCTCCTCTGCTGGACAGTCCTGATGAGGGAGCTGATCTTCAGCTCATACTTGAGGTCATAGGAAATGATGGTGCCCTGAAGGTGGAAGGAATCCACAGTGTTGACTGGTGAGTCCTCTGAAGTGAAGGGGAGGGGGTGCTGATGGAGCTTAGCCATGTCAAGTCAAGGTTCTCCAACAGTTTCATTACTACAGGGTCCATTCAGTCCTGTGATGAGGTTCTTATGGATGGGCATGATGGTGGATGTTTTGAAGCAGACCAACACATGGCATGTCTCCAGGGAGGGACTGAAAATGTCTGTGAGTACCAGAGACAGCTGGCCAGCACACTTTGGTGTGGAAGGAAAGACAGAGTCCAGGACAGCTGCTTTGTGAGGGTTCTGATGAACATACCTCTTCGATATGTGGAAGGTCATACTAGTGAGGTGGAAGGAATAGGGAAGAGTCCATTCGAAGTGAATCGATAGTGATTCCAGCCTCGATAGTGGCTCTGGGTGATTCAGTGGTAGTGCTGCTGGGCTGGGGCTGATGGTAGTGCACACTGGGGGTGATGTGAGGACTATCTCTATTTAGAACAGAATCTGACACATCAGTGTCCAGATCCAGGGACTTTATCATTTGCAGATCTGAACATGTCTAAATCAACACATTCCAAGTACTCATACAAATCCTGCTGGGTAAATGAACTGGATCCATTGAAACACTGGACCCATCATCTGGCAGCGGCTAAGGTATCGCAAGGAAGACATTGAACAAACAATGGTTATGCAGACATATGTTGCAGGGACTACTAGAGTCCTCATTTTGTTGTGACTGTATTAAATTGAGCATTTATGAAGTGCTCTACCTGAGATTTCAAAATATCAGTGTATTGATATGTATTGCGCATCCCAATATAGCCTTAAAAATATTATTTATAGGCAATTTCACCCAGCCCTGGTTTCTCCCCTGCAATCAAAAAAACACACGGAAACCACTGTTTATACATTAAAAACACATCTGTTTATTCCCAGGCATGTATTTGCATTTAGTTACATCGCTAATGTTTACGTCCTCAGGTCATATGCGCTACAGTACGAGCAAAATCTTCTTCAAATGGAGTCCACAGGAGCAACTTGACAGTGAATGGAGCCTCTATGGCTCAATGTGTTGACGCATTACACACACTGCAGCTTCCTTTCTGCAGGAATTATGACGATTATGCTTGTGCTGTCTGGACAGATAGGTTCGGTGTTTTGATCCAATGGTGGCTTTAGCCAGCCAGAGGCACAGAATATTAAAAAGATTATGTGACATGGCAGGAGAAGGCACAGGAGCAAGATGAGCCAAAAATCATTCCTGCATATGATTAATGACCTCATGTGTCAACAGTATAACTTGTCTTCTGACCTCTTGGACTGTGTGAAAGAAAAGGCATTCCTGCTATGACAGGAATGATTCGTGCAGTTGGTTCCATCAGCACACACTTTTCTACGCCCTGATGAACATGTCTGTAATGATAAAGACACATTTTCTGGGTGACCAGAGATGTCCATCTCAAATGAATTAATTACAAGGCACAATTGGATCAGGGCATGGGTGGTCAGGAGGCTAAAGGGCTCTTTGCTAATGGAACGTCAAACTCATTAATGCGCTGTCTAGTTGGGTGAGCTGGCTGGATGATTAACCCTGCAGTTCAGAATGGAAACATATGAATCTGAGGCATAAACATCTAAGCCTTTAACTCTGCATTAACAGTTAATGACTTGGTACCTTGGTAACTGGAAGAGTTCATGGGGCAGCCAGATGGCTCCCCAGCAGTGATCAATAAAGGATGTGGCACTAGCTTAACGCTGCACATGTCAAAACTGAAGTGGTAACACCAGCTGCTGAGACGAGCCAGTCTTTATCCTCCACCTGGCTCTTTATGAAGAGCCTCCTGAGGTAAAGTGCCATCATGTCACACCAAGGTCAGCCCTCAAACTGATGAGTGCTTCCCACTAGCAATCATTCGCACTTGAATCTCCGCATGATTCCAAGGTTACTCTCAGAGGATAGACACTATTCTCCATAGATTTCTTTTCTTCCCATGAGCTATAATTAACTCAGACATCATCCATATTGCATCATCATTATAAGACCTACTGAAAAAAGGGTCATGTGTGTAGTAAAATCAGGAAACTCTCAGAGCATTTTAGGCCTTCAGAAAAAACTTCTGGGAGTACACGTTTGTAACTTTCATTTTCGCTTTCAATTAAAAATTTTCATGTGTGCAGTCTTAACCTTCTTTCATTTTCATGTTTTGTCAAATTTCTGAAATGTCCAAACAAAAAGTTGCATCTAGATCGATACAGCCAAGTAAGTTCTCCCACTGGCTGGGCGTTCAGGAGTTGGACTGAGGGTCTTGAACATTGAAGTTACTACCAATAAAACTAGGATGTGACTTCAGCCAGTCACTATATTTACAATGGGTGGGACCCATTTTTTTGAGAAACAAACAACAGAATTTTAGGCCTTCTGGATGTCCTTTATACATCACTGACTGTGAATATAAGCGGTAGGAAAATAGTTGCTTAGAAAAGGAAAATAGGTCCTTACTGAAGGAATCACTGTAAAACTGCTACTGTTACAAGCTCCAGATAAAACATATGGAAGCTATTTTAAAAGTTTCAAACAACTGTGTATATACAGGGCAACACAGAAAAACAGGAACTTTTGGCAAACAAATAAAAATAGCAAACATTTTTATCGCGAAAGCACGCTGTCTACCATTCCACTCCTCCATTATTACTGAATGGCGTGATTGTTTACAGCTCAGTCCCCCTTCCGTAGTGCTGCCAACTGTACATGGCTGCCACTACGCACCTCAAAAGTTCCCGTTTTTCTGTGTCACCCTGTACTAGAACAACAAAAATGCGCACCACCTTTAGTTACTGAATAAAATGCAGCTTTGCATTATTAGAAATCCCAGGGGTCTAGCAGGGGTCCAAAACCAGCTCTGTCGTGACATAAGCAATGTTTACCATACAGTTCTTTATCTAAGTGGAAAGGTTTTGAACTGTTTTTGATATGCATCATAATCTGATTCACTGCTCATCTGCATGACAAAGGTGCCATATAATTACCCAAATGAGTTTCTAGCATTAATTGCATACTGATAGATGCCTTTCACATTTCAGATTATTGCAGGCCTGTGTGAATTTTAATATACTCAATGGCATTTAAATTACCTATTCACAGTACAAAATCCACATTGTAACTTTTACTAATGCATACTATCAGTGAAACCCTTACTAATGTCAGCATCATACAAATGACAACAGAGCAGGCAGGTCACTGGCATAGAAAGATCATGTACACTGATCAGCTATAAAAAGTAAAATGAGTGACAGGTGAAATGAATAACACTGATTACCTTGTTACAATGACACCTGTCAAGGGGTGGGATATGTTAGGCAGACGATTCTTGAAGACAGACGATTCTTGAAGTGGATGTGTTGGAAGCAGAAAAAATGGGCCAGTGTAAGGATCTGAGTAACTTTGGCAAGGGCCATTTCATGATGGCTAAACCACTGGGTCAGAACATCTCCAAAACGACAGGCATGATGTTCCTGGTATAAAGTCGATGAAACCTATCAAAAACTGGTCAAGCAGAACTGGTAAACCAGTGACAGAATCTTGGGTGCCTGAAGCTCACTGATGCATGTTTTGGACCAAAGGCCAACCTGTCTGGTCTGATCCCACAAAAGAGCTACTGTGGAACAAATTTCTGTACATGTTAATGCTGTCTATGGTAGAAGAGTGTCTGGGAGATGCAGTGCATCACAGCTTGTTGCTTATGGGGTTGTGTATCTGCATACCAGTCAGAAAGTCCACGCTAACCCTGCCAAAACTGCCAAAAGCACCTACAGTGAGCATCAGAACTGGATTCTTCCCAGAGCGTATCCACTTGCCTTCTTTCCCCCAGGCAAGCAACAGATACAGTCGGCTGTTCACATGATGTAAAATAAAATATGCTTTATCAGACCAGGCCCTGCTCCAGTGTCCAGTTCTGATGCCCTTAGTAGGTGCTCTGGGTAATGTTCTCACTCACTTTCTGTAACTGCTTAATCTTCACTATGGTAGCAGGTACCAGGATACCTATTCAAGGGCCTATCCCGGGGCCAATAAGTGCAAGGCAGGGACTCACCCTGGACAGGGTGCCAGCCCATTACAGCTCTGGGCAGTGTTCTGCTGGGAAACCCTGGGTCCTGGCATTCATGTGGATGCTACAGACCAAGTACACCCCTTCATGGCAACTGTATTCCCTAATGGCAGTGTTCTCTTTCAGCAGGGTAATGCATTTTGCCACATTGCAAAAACTATCTAGGAATAGTTTGAGGAACATGACAGAGTTCAGGGTGACAACTTACTCTCCAAATTCCTGACAGAGGATCTATGGGATGTGCCAGAAAGACTAGTCTGATCCACCCTTGCAACTTACGGAACATAAAGGATCTGTTGCAAACACTTCAGAAGCAGATGCCACTGCACATCTTCAGAGGTTTTGTGAAGTCAATTGGTCAGAGCTGTTTTGGTGGCACGACGGGGACTTGCACAATATTAGGCAAGTGGTTTTAATGTTATGGCTGAGTCGTGGGTAATGGTTTGACAGGCCTAAAATAATGTACTTTATCCTGAATGTTCATAGGCATGCATTATTAGAAATGTAGGCCCTCTGACTGCAATGAGCTTACTCAACATTTTCTGTCCATATGATTTAATAACTGTGGTTTGTGGTTTCTTGTTAAAAGAGTAGTGTTTGCTTTACCATGTTAAGCTGGACCAAGTAAGGATAGAGACCAAACATGAAATGGTCACATACACTAATTGGTGGAGATAATACATGCACAGCTAGTTATATGTCCAGTGTAGTAAAGATTGGATAGCTTGCCTTATAAAGCCTGGTGCAAATTTGTTTTAGGGGTAACAAAAGATGTGTTGTTGAGAGACTAGGCAGCAGACACAGTGGGCAGAAACTGAAAGAATGTTTATCATCAAAACTACGCTGTTTAAACTCTCAGGTTTAAATGTACATGTGTGGGAGGACTAGAATATGCTGCCATATACAGTAGATTGTAGCGAGTTTAACAGTACCCCAGTAAAGTGCTTTGGTGAGAGATAACTTCAATAATGAAAACCTCTATCTCTTCATCACTGAGCTTTCTGTTTCTTCCCAAGCTTGTGAGAATTCCACTATTTCACTGTAAAACCCAGCAGCTAATTTGCTGGGCTATGTGTAGTTTGCATAATTTGAATATAGTTTTTCAGGTCAAACAAATTTCATTTTTTCATAGATATCCCAAAGCATCAGTGAGATGACTTATTAATGCTTAAAAGTTGTGGGTTAGAACTGTTAAAGGTGGTTTTTAGAATAAAAGCACCTTGGTCATATTTTGGACAGTTCCCTTGTTCCCTCAGTTGGCTCATTGTTAAATTAATAGAATAAAAAGTGTCCATTTTGAGTTTTTCTTAAATTTTAACATCATTATAGGCTTCAATATCCCTGTTTTTTAACATTCAACCATAAAAATAAAGTTTTGAAATATGATTTATCCGAAAACTTTTAAGGTACACAAATGAACTAAGAGTAATGAGAATAAAAAAAACCTTTAGTATTTAATGTGAGACAGTTGTCAGCATAATTTTTTTTTATCTGTCCCACTGTCATTTTCACCACACTTCCCTTTGTTGTAAAAACAAGAGAGCGCTGATAGGGTTTAGGCTGAAAAAGCACCCACTGGAAGAAACACCCTTAAATGTAATTACATAATTACATTTTTGTGTCAATTCATGACAAAACATTGCAAAAAATGCAAATGTCTTTCTACAAAACGGTAGCCTTTCAGCATATTGAAATTATAATAAAAATAAAAACTCTTGTACCAACGATATAGAGTGAAAGTTTAGCACTTTCTACAGGAAGTCTCTGCTTGCTTCAGATAGTTAAAAATGAGAAATAATTTCAGTTAAATTTCAACATGCTTTTGTTTCAACCAGCAATAACAGTAACTTCTAATGGTTAGCAAAAAGCCATTTTTAAGATTGTGACACAGTTGGTAAAATAATATTCTATGTAGACAATTACTTATTAAAATTACTTATTTTACTGGTTTATTTATGTTACTGGTTGGAAATCTCAGCATATGAAACAAAAGCAGCCATTCTACAAATAGTGCTAGTGCGATCCTTCAGTGGCCACAGCTTTCTATTGACCAGGGCAAGTACACAGAGAGTGTTTGGGAAAGGAAAAGAACATTTAAAAAGACCACCCAGAAAGTCATGGGACTTTATGATATTATGATTCAAATAAGTGCAAACCAACTGTGCATGCATAGTTTACAGATGATTAGCGCTGTTTGATACACAAGCTCTGAGCAACAGTGTTGATAAAAAATAGACAATCTGTAAATTTGTTGCTTAATTCTGCTGCATATTTAACAGTATCAGGGAAGCAGTGAAGGAGTTGGTCACAGATGCAGCCAACCATTATCATATGCAATATAAGCACTACTGTACAAAAGGCATCTTGCATTTCTTTATATTTTGTTTTGAATCACCTTGTTGGTTTGCCGGTCAAGGTGTCTCATCTTTGGCATATTGAGTAGATTAAATGAAAAAAATGGGAACAAATGTTTTACTGTGACAGGCTGCAAAGTGCCTAAAGATACAAGCTGCCTAGATAAAGGAGTTCCAACCACTCAGCATTCAGCACCACCGGTATACTGATCACCGCCCGATCATCTGGAATCATCTGCTCCTGGTTCTTCACTGGTTCAGGCCTTAAGTTGGAAGTCTTTGTTATGCTTAAATGAGTCACATGTATTAATGCATATTAATGCTGGGCAACAATATTTTTTTTTTAATCATGATTAATTGCATTGTTATATGCATAATTAAATAATGAATTCTTCACTTTCATTTTAAAAGTACAGTTATATGAACAAAAATGTAATAATGTTTGGTTTGCGAACACTTTAAACAAATAAAGAGCTTTTTAACAGCAGTGTTCCCTTTAACACAGTTACACAGCTGCAGTTCAAATATTTCTTGTAAATCTCAACTTAAA